>JAYMFT010118908.1:0-13311 GCA_038088735.1 Panulirus argus
ATATATATATATATATATAAGTTAGGCCAGGTTTACTGCAAGTAAAACTAACGTAAACGAGAGCTGCGATTGGTCAGGGGAGACGCAATGAAATTTTAGAACTGTGACGTCACGCACCTTGAGCTATTACGTCAGAGGCGGGGGTTGAGGGAGAGGGTTGAAGATGGGAAACTTGATTCGGAGCAAAATTTTCCCATCCAGTGGGTAACTCCCTAATACAACCGTGTAGGGCAATTCCCTCTTGTTAAAGGCATTACCTACGATAATCTCGATAGCACGACTATAGAGCACGACTTTACGTCCTCCAGAGCACGACAGTACGATCCCCAGAACACGACGTTACGACCATTAGTTATGAATTGGTGTAACCTTTGAAATGACCTTCTTAGGGACGGAGCAAAGGCGAAACGACCACACTCAAGGGGTCGTACCGTCGTATCCAAGGGTAGTAACGCCCGTGCATCAGGCTCGTGCCGTTGAGTCCCATTGGTAGATTACTGTTTTTTGCGAATAATATAATCATGAATTACGCTGCGCGAATTAGTAATACCATCTCGCAGTAAATCTCTCTGATCTTTTCCGAGTGTGTCAGTACCCGTCATCCAGGCTTTGCATCACATCAAGCAGGTAAACGCTATTTGAAATACGTTACAGAGAAACTTTAATCTTATGGAGAGAGACCACACGACCTAGTAGAAGCTGAGCCAGTGCGTGTGAAAGAGAAATTTTTCATACCATCAAAATCTGCGTTATGACACGACGAAGATCAAGACTTCGAATCGCCCGCAGGTGCGAGTATAGACGCCGAGACCCGAGTCCCATCGCTCCCAGGGTTTTCTATTGGAGGATCGGGCTTACTCGTTTTCTATTGGCTGGCGAGGCGAGGTAACGGGGGATCCGGGAGGCTCCCGGTGCGGCATTGGATCCCACGCCGACAGTTGCCAAATATCGATTGCTACTCGCGGGTCTCGGTCGTCCATTTATACGAGGCGGGTATACATGCGCCCGTCAGTTTGGTTGCTGCTAGTGTCCTGAGCAGAGAGGTTAGCAGGATGGCAAACAGTGAGATTGAAAATGGAGAGGAGGTTAGTTTTGGTTCTCTTTGAATATGTAACCGTGACGTGAGTGGCGAATGAGTGGCATAAATCTCTGTCTCCCTTCGACTGTCAATTGGAGGTTGTCAAGGAGAGGAGACAGTGTTAATGATGGCGTGTTATGGATATGCGATGTGAGCGATGCTGTTGCGCTGTATTGAGCGCTGTGCATCTCTCTCTCTCTCTCTCTCTCTCTCTCTGTCTGGCTGTCTGTCTGTCTGTCTCTCTCTCTCTCTCTCTCTCTCTCTCTCTCACGGTCATCTAATTTCCCAAAAGATAAGTCGTCCGGGATCGTACGCTCTCTTAGAGAAATGACAGCCGAAGGAGGGAGGGCCTTCGAGATTACGCTATTGTTGTTCATCGTATATCGTCATTACCATTGATTAAATCTTCCTTTTAATTGATCTTCAAATTTTGGAAACGCCGCCTTATCAAGGTGAGGCGCGTTATGCATGCTCACGTCTGTGGGTGTTACGTGTGTGTGTGTGTGTGTTTGTGTATGTGTGTGACTCGAAGGCCGTCGTAACGCTTCTTATCTTCCACCACTGTGGCCGGATGACAAAAGCCGCGCCAACACATGGAAAGATATTTATGGTCGAGCGCGGCCGAGTCCATGAATGGGAGAAACTGTCTTACGTTGGCTCGTGTTGTCCGCATTTGTCATTGTGTTGCCACGGTAGGTAGAAGAGGAATTTATTACGACAGACGGAATATATATATATATATATATATATATATATATATATATATCAATTGTACCTGCGTAGTTAAAGACTATTTACCTGTTAAGCTTATCACAGAAGCAGGAACTAAAGATCACTTTTTTCCTATTCTTAGCTTCGGAATTCTCGAGCTCAGATCAGTCATTTGAACATCTTAAAAGAATCACGTACGACTTTTATCTCTTATTAATGTAACGAAAGGTCAAGAGGATGGCTTTGTATAACACAGCATTACGGGAGAAGGTTTTAAGTCGTGTGTGTGTGAGAATGAATCCCGCGCACTTAACGCTAGTCCAAGTCTGCTTCATTAGCGAGTTCACTCGCGTTCTATGAACGTCCATGAATGGAAGAGGGGCTCTTATTAGCGTTCGTTTTGTAGACTTCATTTTTTTTAGTGGTAGTAGTCATCTTGCGTAAGGGAGTGTGTTATTGTTAATGGCATGTATGTTGTGCTGGAAGTTGTATATGGGTGTTGTGATTGCACCGCACGGATGTAGTGGTGTGTGTGTGTGTGTGTGTTAGTGCATATGTGTGTGTGTGTATGTGTGTGTATGTGTTGGGGGGGAGAGGTGGTTGTTAGCTGTGAGCTATACTGAACGCGGAACTTGACAGTTCAGTGGATCTTAATTTCTGATCGGTGCTTGGGAATGTTGTCAGTCCGGTTACTGCTACTACTAGCGCTACTTGTACTTGTACTTATAACGTTGCCACTATTTCTACTAATACCACTTCTACTGCATTTACGACCACTACTACTACTACCACCACTACTACGATTGCTACCACTGCTACTACCTCTACTACCACTACCAATATTACTACTATCTCCACTCCTACCATAACATCTACTACTAGTGCCAATGTCACTACCACTCCAGCAACCTGTAGATCATGTAGAACGTAGTGAACGGGGTATTTATGTAGCAGCGGCTGGAACCGTGAACTGTGGAAGAAAAGTTTGCTAATTACTATAATTATTATGCTAATTACGTAATCTGATGAAAGGCGGAGGTTCTCTGTGTAGTACAACTGCTGCTATGGAAGGATTGTAATTATTAATAAGTTATGAACTTTATAACATGAACTGTTATAATTGATACAGTGAAAAGTGTTGTAGGTCCTATAATTGATAATTACGATTCTTATATTCAAAGGATAAATAATTATTAGGATGATACGCCTATAATCTCCCTTTCTGGTCAAAGTGTAGCGAATTTGTCACCATTTTGATGTAATGTGTGGGACGAGACTTAAGTATAGGGTTATGACCTTTCCTTTTTTTTTTTTCGAAAGGGTCTTGACCTTATGTAAGGGTCATGATGACCTTATCGTCAAATGGTATAAAGTAGATTTTTAAAAGGCTATTGACGTAAAAAGTTATGTGCCACTGTTGCGCTGAAACCCCTGAGCCCGACGGTACGACCCTTTAGCACGATAGCCCCGCCCTTTTGACCTCTCCCCTAAGGGTGGGTCTGGTCACAGGCCAGGGGTCATCATACTTAAGGATCGTACCGTCGTGCTCATGAGGTCGTACGGTCGTGCTCAAGGGCCGTACGGTCGTGCTCAAGGGTCGCACGGTCGTGCTCAAGGGCCGTACGGTCGTGCTCAAGGGTCGTACGGTCGTGTACGAGAGGTCGTACCGCTGGTAGCAAAAGTCGCCTTGGACAGCCGCACCTGTCGGGATTGCTAACGATCAGGGCTGGAGAAAGTAGTGATCGCTCTGTATGTATGATGGCCGGAGGACGCTATATACATGATATACAGGTCCTTACGTAAGTATGATGGCTGGAGGTCACTGTATACATTGTATACAGGGTCCTCCCGTTATCCTCAGTGCTCTCATTTGGGCAACCTGGGTCCGGGACAGATCAAGTTTCTAGTCCAGTTAAAGAAATGGGTCTCAAAAGGTATATATATATATATATATATATATATATATATATATATATGCAAAGAAAAAAAAGGAAAATGAAGCACGATAAGTTCCCAAGTGCACTTTCGTGTAATGATCACATCATCAGGCGAGATACAAGAAGGAGACAGAAGACGTTTCATAGCAGTCAGTAGAGATATACAAGGAAGAGACGTAGCTAAGACGCCACAGGCCTTGGCAGTGACCCAGACCTTGAAAAGAGAGAGAGATACCTTAATAGCCCGGCTATCATGGTAGGACCTGGGCCATTGTCTTCACCATAGGGTTAGTGTTTCTATCCCCCTCAATAGATAAGACCGAGGGCCATATCAGGTCTTCCGTAACCATTGTCCTCCTCCCATTCACTCCCACGTAACCCCAATCAACTGCAGTTGCATTCACCTGGTGCTGATTCCTATCTTCAATCCTTCATTCTTTCTTTCTTCTTGAGGCTTTCAGTCTGCTTCGAGGTGAAGGGAAAGAAGCGGACGTCACAACGGCTCATCCTGGAGTTACTGAGGGCTGAACAGTGATCATGTGATGCTTTAGGCGTCGCAGGTACGGAAGGCCTAAACCGCTCCGTAGGTTCATAAAACAGGGACGGAATTCCTACACCAGACTAATGAGATTTCCCTTAAACCTCCCACGCGTCTTAAACCGGACATAAAACCCTCGCTTCCCGAAATCTAAACCCCCAGGAGAGCCGTAGCCCATGTAATAACCTCGCAGACGACGCCCACAACCTAGGACCAACCGCTCACAACCCAGGGTCAACCCCCACAACCCTGGACCACCCCCACACATAACACTGCCACACGACCTTAATATTTTTTATTAGAATTTTTTTTTCCTTTTTTTTTTCCTGTAGTTTATTTTTGTCCCTTCTTACCAGGGTCGCCAACACTGGACCATGACCCTCACGGTCCCCAGATCAGTGTTACCAAGGTCTATTAACAGGACTGTTTTATCATTATTTCCTAGATGTTTTTCTTTTTTTGTTTTTACCTGTACAATTAAAGCAATTTCTCGACTATTGTTTATGCAGGTGGATAGAGAATAGATTTTCTATTATCAGCTTATATTTATTGATTCATTATGATCCACACACTGATTAATATAATCATCCGTATGCTTTTATTTCTTCTGTGATCATATAAATACTCATTGATCATTTATGGTCGTCGAGATGATCATATTAATCATTTTATAATTCAGACGTTCATACTGACCAGGTCTAATTTTCCGGACGTCACTGTTAATCTCTTAAAAACTTGTATTGATCAACAGTAATGAGAGAGACGTTTATGTCGTCCACTGGTTAATAGAGTGTTATATACTTAACCTAATAACAGCCACGCAATGTATTGATCGCTACTATTGTCTACACGTGTGTAAATATTGATCAGCTTTAGGCAACGCTTGTATTGATCACTACGGCTAAGTCATGTGAATACTCTTACTGACCTTTAGTGATTAGACTTTTATATTAATCAGTCCTTTAGTAATCAGTGTAATAGTCTAGAGTTTAGCAGTGACAATTTGCCTGTAATTAGTTATGTTCAGTTGATCAGATATAGCCATATGCATTGTCACATTGTGTTACGGGTCACCTAGTTGCTGAGATTAATCAATGGCATCCCTCCAGATGGTCGTATTGATCTGTCGTCTCCTTCCAGACGCTCATATTGATCAATTGTGTCCCTCCAGACAATCATACTGATCGGTTGTTATCCCTCCAGACGATCATATTGATCTGCTCTATTCTCCCACCTATATTCTTGATCAATCCTTAGATCTAACAGCTCGTAATAATCAACTGTACTCACCAGATTGCCCAAATTAATCAGTCATCTGATCGCGAGTACTGATCATCCTAATCATTCGAGTCACCCAATGAGTACTGATCAGTTTAGTTACGAAGTAGCTTTCTGTTGATTAATCTAGTTAGCTAGTGTAAATATTGATCAGTCTGATGACCTGGTGTCGAGTCGTCTGGTGTGTATTGATTTTTGTAGCCACCTTGGGTGTACTGTATCTGCTGACTCGTCTAGTGTGTATTGATCCGTCGAGTCGTCTAGTGTGTATTGATCTGCTGAGCCCTTTCGTATATAGTGACCAGTCGAGTCATTTAGCGTTGAATGAGTTATCTGTTGTGTATTGATCAGTTGAGTCATGTAGCGTGTGTATTGATCAGTCGCGACTCCTGCTATGTATGTATCAACATAGTCACCAATATATTGATCAGTAGAGCCATGTAGTGTGTATTGATCAGTAGTCACCTACTGCTTATTGATCAGAAGAGTCACCTGTGTATTGATCAGCACAGCCACCATGTGTATATTGATCAGTAGAGTCACCTACTGTTTATTGATCAGTAGAGTCTCCTATCTCTGTACTGATCGTTAAGTCTCATATATTAATCAATACTCTCTTCAAATTTTGGACCTAATAATGTCCGTTAATGCGTTATCTTGACCTCTGGCTCATGTCCTGTAATGAACCTTAATTAGGAAGCTAATAACTTCATATTAATGCCTTCCCCTCCCATCGCATCTACCCTATTACGTCATAATACCCCCTTGATGACGTCAGAGACTTCGTGTGACGTCATGGAATCATCTCGTACCGCGATTGGTTCATCTTCCCCTTCGGTACGTCTTGGCTTTCCCCCGTGACGTCATGACTCTCCCTTTTCTAGCATCTTTGGCTCATCGCCCCCCCCCCCGCCCCTCGTGACGTCACTGGCTCATCTCGTCTCTTCTTCCTCACCTCTCAACCACAACCACCAGGATTGTCTGGTTGATGGTTGCTGGTTCATCAACCGCTCCACTCTCGGGACTGGCCTTTACAGAGAGCCCGACGATGTATCTTTGAAATCTTAATTCTAGTGAGAAACTAACAGAATTATCCCAGATGGTATCTGAGGCCAGCCTTACTCTCTCTTCTCTCTCTCTCTCTCTCACACACAAGTAGGGGGTTTGGAGGGAGGGAGGGGGGGGAGGATGATGTGAAGGTCTAGAGGGCAGGGGGGGGGGAGTGTATGGAGAGGGAGGGGAGGGAGGGGGTAGGGGGTGGGAGGAGGGGTTGGATTTAAAAAGACACAATGGTAGATTTGTGTATATATTTCCTCTTCGTGGTACCCTAATTTCCAATTTGTCACAGATACTTTTATCCTCTTTTTCCTATCCCTCTTCTTTCATTTCTTTCTCCCCCCCCCCCACCTCCCCGACTTCAGCCTTTTCATTTCCTTCACTTTCTTTTTCTTCCTTCTTCTTTCAAGCGATTGACCCCATGTGTACTCAGCCCGTGTCCCCGTGTGTGTGTGTGTGTGTGTGTGTGTGTTTGTGTGGACCCTAGCGATCAGGTAATGGGGGGAGGGGGGGATGGGGAGGTGTCAGGTGTTGGGGAGAGAGAGTGGGGTGGGGAGGGAGGGGATGGGGCGATCTGGGGGGGGGGGCTGTTAGTGTGTACATAGAAAGGCGAGATGACAAAAGACCCGTTGGTCCGTGAAGAGTGTTATCTGCTGGAGGACAGTAAGTGGATCCCCGCAGACCTTATCTGTATAGATGGAGACAGGAAGGCAGAGTGGAAGGCTCTCCTCCCCACCCATCACCGTAGATGGAGACGATATAGCAAGGTAGAAGACTCCTTCCCCAAGCACCACTGCGTATGGACACGAGGTGGTAAAGCAGTAGGCTCCTCCCCCCACCCACTACTATAGATGAAGACAGGACAGTAGAGTAGAAGGCTCCTCCCTACCCACCACTATAGATGGAGACGGGGCAGTAAAGCAGATGGCTCATCCCCACCCACCACTGTAGATGGAGACAGGACAGTAGAGTAGAAGGCTCCTCCCTACCCACCACTATAGATGGAGGCAGGACAGTAAAGCAGAAGGCTCCTCCCCCACCCACCACTATAGACGGAGACAGGACAGTCGGTAGGTCTGACACTGGCCATGAAGACAGGGTGTCAGTAGGTCTGACAGTGGACATGGAGAGGGTGTCAGAAGGCTTTTTGACAGTATGATGACTCCTCCCCGTCTGTGGCGATACGTTGGCAAGAACAGGTAAACAGAGGACCTCATAAGACTACGATGGGAGGTTATTTGCCGGTGGACAGTGGAGGGGTGTGTGTGTTTGAGAGGCAAGGAAAGAAGTAGAATGAGAGAGAGAGAGAGAGAGAGAGAGGGGGGGGGAGATGCTGTGTAAGGTCGTGTTGGGGGGAAGGGCCATTGTGCGGAGTTCCCAGGGGTGTGCAGCAGCAACAGCTGTTCTGCCAGCCTTATCAGCTGATGCCCGTGACTCGCTTGGGCTGCTTTTCCCTCTCTGCCGTTGTCAGCACTTCTTGACATAGCGCCTGTCACAGCGTCAGCACCGGGGGCTGTCGTTAAGCTGCCCTTCTCACAGCATCCAAAGGACCTCCCTCGCAGCGCCCCAGCCGTCACTGTGAGCTCGAAAGTCAGCTTTAAGCTTTAGCAGGGCATCGGTATGTCCGCTGGGGCATAAGACCCTTGAAAGAACCTAGTTTAGGTGTCACCATTAGCGAATGGAACCCCTTGTTTATCTTAAGGAACACCCTCCCTCTCTCTCTTCGTTATTACTATCTTAAGAAACATCCTCACTATAATTTTTACTGTCTTAAAGAACACCCTCTCCGTCTCTGTCACCATTTTAAGGAACACTATCTTTGTTGCTGTCATGAGGAACACATTGTCTTTCTTACTACCTTAACAAACGCTCTTTCTTAATCTGTTTTAAGGGACAACTTTCTCCTTGTTGATGTCTTAAGTTAGACTCTCCCAATCTTTGTTGCTACACTCCCGACAAAACGCTCCATCTCTCTCTCTCTCTCTCTTTCTCTTTTTCTCTGTTACTGGCTTAAGGAACGCCCTCTTTCTATAGATGCCTCCTTCTCAGACACATATCATAACTATTTTTGTTACAATCATAAGAAGCACCTTCTCTCTCTAGTATTTCGTCACAAGAAACGCAAGTAACTATCTTCATTACTTTTGAGAAACACCATCACTCTCTATACTATCTCAAGTAACATTGCAGTAACACTGGAACTATGTATATCTGTTACTTTCATAAGAAACACTTGACTTTCTCTTGTGTTGCTATCTTGAAAAGACAAAAAAAAAAAAAAAGAAAAACTTTACTTGTCCAATCAGACTTGAGTTTCCATGGCTGGCTTTCCACGGAGAAAGTTTCAAGGTTCCAGACTTGTCCAGAGCTTGGGGCGGCCTGGAAACTAGAAAGGGCTACAGCACCAGTGCGCTAACACGAGGAGAACCCACCACCACCACCACCATGCTTACCCACCGACATTCCATTCCCGTAGGAGAGGATGCGCAGTGGCATTCCTGACGTCTGGTCCCGACGTCTGTGTTGGTGGTGGTGGTGATGTCAGTGTTGGAGAACACGGGATGGTGGGTCTTGTAGAACACGGGGTGGTGGTGTTGATGATGATGTCAGTGTTGTAGAACACGTAGTGGTGGTGGGTCTTGTAGAACACGGGGTGGTGGTGTTGATGATGATGTCAGTGTTGTAGAACACGTAGTGGTGGTGGTGGTGGGTCTTGTAGAACACGGGGTGGTGATGGTGGGTCTTGTAGAACACGGGGTGGTGGTAAGTCTTGTAGAACACGAGGTGGTGGTGGTGGTGGTGGTGGTGGGTCTTGTAGAACACGGGGTGGTGGTGGTGTTGGTGGTGTCTCGTGGCACCCATGGGTTGGTGCTAGTGGATCAGAATGACAGCAGACGAATGTCTGATGTTCTCTCACTAATGACGTTCTCTTCCCACCATACAAGCACTTGGGTTATGTTCAGCAGTGTCTGCATGAACAGTGATATGTATACACGATGGAACTGCCTGGCCATTTGGTGTTTGTTCTCCTGAAGAACAGCGGTATAGGTATGTCGTGTGTATTTTGTTGTTGGCCATGGAGAACGCTGGTTGAAGGGAGTTATGAGGTCTTTTCGCACGAAGAACAGTTCTAGGTGGGACATGCGTTCTTTGTTCTCATGAAGAACAGTTTTAGGTGGGACATGCGTTCTTTGTTCTCATGAAGAACAGTTTTAGGTGGGAAATGCGTTCTTTGTTCTCATGAAGAACAGTTTTAGGTAGGACATGAGTTCTTTGTTCTCATGGAGAACAGCAGTAGATGTGAGTCACGTATTCTCTTTTCTCATAAAGAACAGTGTTAGATGTAGCACGTAAGTTCTTTTCTGAAGAACAGTGGTAGATACGACACGAGTTCTTTGTTCTTATGAAGGACGGTGCTAGATGTGCCATGTGTTATCTTCTCTTGAAGAACAGTAGTGTATGTGACACATGAGTTCTTTGTTCTCATGAAGAACAGTGATGGATACGAGACATGAATTCCTTACACCTCTGAAGAACAGCGTTAGTTGGGAGTCCTAAGTTCTTTGTCTTCTTGTAGATCAATAACAGGCGAGTGTTATGTGTTCTTTGTCTTTTCTGAGGATCAATAACATATAGGAAGGAGGCATGGAGTTCTTTGTCTTCCTCGAGAACAATAACAGGTAAGGACTGTTTCGTTCTTGTTGTGGAATACAGTAGATTCGTGACGTACAAGTGTCACTGTCGTAATATTCGTGTGATTTTCGTTATTTTCCTCACTTGATCCTTTCGTAACAGAGGTGGCACCCCCTGGGGTTCGTGTGTTCGTGTGTGTGTGTGTGTGTGTGTGTGTGTGTGTGTGTTAGCTTGAAGGAACTTCTTCATAAATGTTAAATACGTCGCTGTGAGTCGTGGTTCGATACGACTCTTCGTGCGGGGGGGGGGTCGTATGTGTGGAGGGAGGGGGCGGTGGGGCGGTTGGGAGAGAGGGGGGAGGGGATCGTTCATTGGGCAAGGTGCCCATTTGGCACTGCCCTGGATTTATCGTGGCACTACATTTGCCCCAGCCTGCCTACAGTGCCACTGTACTGGGGGGGGGGGTCGTCATTAAGTGCCGCTATACAGAGGGGGTCGTCATACTGAGCTGCTTTAAGACCTCTGAGCATGACGGTACGACCTGGGGTGTTTGATGATTTTGGCCTGGTCGTCATGACGTCCAAGGGTCGTGCTCGAGGATCTTCACCCTACGTATTCAGGGGTGGCACTACCACACCCTGAGGGTCGTACCGCCGTGCACAGGGATGGCACTGTCGTTCTTGGGGGTCGTGTGCCGTCGTCTTCACAATAGGCGGCTAAGGCACGGCGGCACTCACATAGCCACGAACAGACGGCTTACGCCTCTCTACAAAGAGCGCTCGCACAAAAAGGAACAAATGTCATTGTTCCGATGTGTGTTTGTCTACGTCATCAGGTAATGACAGCGCCCTCTACCCTCCCCCCGACGACTCTGCGAGGCCTCCCCTAGGGAGTAGGGTGGGGCGGGGGGGGGAAGCCAGGCGCCTCCTCCTCCTCCTCCCTCCGCCTCTCTCCTTACTCTTACCTTCTCGGCTATTAGCTAATTGGTCCGTCTCATGTCGTAGCGTTGGATTGGGAGCTGTTTGCTCGCTTTTCCCACTCTCTCTGTCTTAGAGATATCTCGGCTGTCTCTATTTTTTTTTTAAGACACCTGGTCGTTTTTTGAGGTATGTCTCTTAAGGCTGTCTGGATTGTAGGTCTCTCAGTGTGTCTCTCCAGAGGCTGTCTGGCTGTCTTTGCCTTTCGGTGTCTAAAAGTCTCTCTCTCTCTCTCTCTCTCTCTCTCTCTCGCATAGTTGGAGTGTTTACTATCGTTAGTTTCTTATGATCCAATTATCAATACAATTAATATACGTGAGAAACAGAACCGGTCCCAAGACTGATCCCTGTGGCACACCACTTGTTACTGCTAACCATTCTGTGGCTTGACCATGAATCACACCCCTGTTTAGGGCCAGGTAGCCTATTTCCTAACCCCCCCGAAATGTAACCCCATGTATAACATGTGACCTAACTTTTGCTAGTAAACTTTGATGTTTGAAACTATATAGATGATATCAGCAGCATTACGTGCATCTTGCATGTTGATTGTATCCGATGAAATCCTGCAGAGTTATGTCAGACATGAACGATTTCGTTGAAAACCATGCTGAGAATCGTTTCGTAGGAGGTAAACCTCCAGATGGCTTACATTCTTATCCCGAATGATAGTTTCCATAAGTTTACCAACTATGGACGGTAAGCTGATTGGATGATGATTTCCGGGCAGTGACTTATCTCCTTTTCTTGAATGATCGGTTTTATACTGGCAGGCTCCCGTTCCTCTGGGACTGGTGTAAGGTGGATTGTGTATATGTGTGAGTATACATAAGCTTAAGACATGGTATATATGTATACAAGGTTACGAGACGGGGCAACACCAGTGTAAACACACGTTAGTGTATTTGTGACGGGAAGGGCTGTGTTGCACGACGCAACACTCGGGATTTGTGTCGGAGTCAGGACAAATCAGAAACACAAATAATCCCGTTGTGTTTTCCGTGAGGCGAGGCGGTAAGGTGACTACGATGTCTTGGGTCAGGACACCGTTTATACCAAGCGCTGATTCCACTGTTTCGAGACTTCCTCTTCCTTTTCTTCTTCTTCTTCCTTCTTCTTCTTCTTCCTCCTCCTTCTTCTCCTTCTCCTTGTTCCTTCCACGATCACGTGCAGGACACAGACGCATGACGTGTGTTAGTCCCTCCGGATGCGTGAACCACTGCTGGGCTCTTAGTGAGAGGTGTGATGGGCTTACAATCGTATCTCTCCCCCACACTCACAGTCCAGACCGTCGCTTGACTGCATTGCTTAACACGGGCTCTGCCCCCTTACTGTGGAGTCTAGGGGGCGTTACGTCCTGCTCCTTCCTGTGTGTGTGTGTGTTTATACCCTAGGACGATTCACCCGCCGCCATTTCCGTGAATGTTCCCAATCCCAGGAGGGTTCCCTACGTCAATTCCCTCCCTATTGTGAGTCAATAAAGCGACCCATTGTCGGGTCCGGCACCGGAATTGACTTCGCCTTTTGATAACCTCGATTGGCAGAACCTCCCCTTAGCGACCTCGGCTCACTTCAGAACCCTGGCGTTTATTTCTTCCCAGCTTACAGAACCTTGGCGTTTATTTCTTCCCAGCTTACAGAACATTAACGTTTATTTTTCCCAGCTCACAGAACCCTGGCGGTTATTTTTCCCAGCTCACAGAACCCTGGTCCCTGACAGTCATGTTTTCCAGGATAAAACGAAAGTCTCTCTCTCTCTTTTTTTTTTTCTCTTTGTTCAAGAGCGTCCGGACGTGGACAGCGGAGGCGGCCAATGCTTGCTTTTGTCCCGAGGAAGAGCATCTTTCCCCCTGGGTTTTACGAAGATTGTGTGTGTGTGTGTGTGTGTGTGTGTGTGTGCGCGTGCATGCGTGTGTGTGTGTGTGTGTGTGTGGTTCATGCTGGAAGCTCTGTAAGTGCTATTGTTTTAGGAGCCATTATTGACGCTTGGGTCTCATATGTTAAAGAATTAGTTTACTAATATATATATATATACACACACACACACACACACACATATATATATATATATATATATATATATATATATATATATATATATAT
>JAYMFT010118919.1:0-13310 GCA_038088735.1 Panulirus argus
CTCTCTCTCTCTCTCTCTCTCTCTCTCTCTCTCTCTCTCTCTCTCTCTCTCTCTCTCTCTCTCTCTCTCTGCAGCGCAGTCCTGGGCCTCCCGACCTAAGAAAGAATATTCTGAAACTGGAAACAGTGCAGCGAAGAGAAACTGAATTGGTTCCTTCCTTACGTAACATTCCTGACGTAACAAACCATTCGAGGAAAGGCTACAAGAATGGAATGTCTTCTCTGTAAGCAGAAGGTGGCTGCGAGGCAAGTCGAAAGAATGTTTTTAAGATACTCAAAGGATTCAACGGCGCCGATGTTGAAGATTTCTGTACGGTCGCGCCAGTGAAAGTAAATGGAAAAAGGAATTAAGAGGTCACCTGGTTAATCTGGATTGTGCGAAATAATTCCTTGCCATCGACATTACTGAGTCATGGAACGAGCTTCCGAAACATGTTGTTCATAGCGACACTGTTAACTTGTTCAAAATTAGGCTTGATCATCACCTGTCACTCACCGGTATTGAATGATTCTTTTAATCAGTCGTCATAATAACTCGGTGATGTAATATACTTCCCTCTCAGAACCACTGATCTCGCCCTGGCCATGCTGCGGTAACTTACCGACATTGATTAACCCGTGTCGTCTGCTTTGAGCTAGCATGAAGGCATTGTTGTACCATCCTTCCACATCAGGAGCAATATGGACATAGCAAGTCGCGAGGCTGGAGCTCGAAGTTTATTCTTACTTTTGTCTTAA
This sequence comes from Panulirus argus, assembly GCA_038088735.1. Classification (NCBI taxonomy): domain Eukaryota; kingdom Metazoa; phylum Arthropoda; class Malacostraca; order Decapoda; family Palinuridae; genus Panulirus; species Panulirus argus. Next base: position 738 of record JAYMFT010118919.1, read on the forward strand.
TAACAAAAATTGAAGCGATGCATGTCTTCGGTGGTGGAATGCACGATCTGTTTACCTTCATTCTACCTTCTGACATTCCTATAAACATTTCATTCTTGCATATCATTCCTGCATGATATTCTTTTTTTTTTTCACCAGCTTCCCGTCCGGCAACATGCCGGACGGGAGTGGAGGGTGGAGAGAAAGTGCCTTTGCTTTGCTGTCCTTTTCTGTTGGTATTTTCAAGGGTGCTGCATCTTTTCCACTAGTGATAAAGCCAGACCACCTCGCTTGAGCCTTGTGTCTGTGCGTCTGTGTAGCAATGTAACGCTCTCTCTCGATTGGACACACATATCTCCAGCGGTCTAACAACAACTGCGCCCGCTCCACGTCTGCGTTACCCGTCCCAGTTGTATGTGGATGTTGACCACGAGACGTCCTCCTCCAGCAGCAAGAAAAAATTATTTCCTATTTGTTTTCCAATTTGTTTGAGAGACTAAAAGTACATATTAGAAGAAACGGAGAAGCACTTAAAGGAGGTTAGATGATGCGATAAAACGGTTTGGTTACCATAAAAGCAGTGAGTATTCAGCCGTATGATAAATATAGCTTAGGAAGGTCATTATGGAGATTAAGAAGTACCTGGTACCTACCACCAGCCAGTTGAGAAGACTTATAGGATTGCATTAAGAGTTCGGGATTATAGAGGTACCGACCAGAAATTGGTTTAGTGTCCTAGGGGACATGAAGCACAGGAAGATCGTAGTATCATTCTGGTCGAGGGACTCCCTAGTGAGGGATCAGCACCAGGAGTTTTTCGACAAGGATACTAAAAGAAAATGTATGTGCTTCGCAGTGCTAAAATAGAGGATATTCTAGGGAAGCTTTGATATGTTCTTATATCCGTGACTATGGCCTCCAATATAAAAAGATGTGTCGTTAGTATGTACCTTGTACATACTTGTACATGCCGTACCTTGTACATACACACACCCTAGGCCTGAAGCCCGGTACCCATTTATCGACTAGCCCCGAAAGGAGGATGAACACCTGGGTTGGGTGTGGGCCGACTGCCATTCCCAGGATTCGACCATAGACGGGTCCAACCCTGGGATGGCCCTTGATGATTTGGTTCATGACGCCATCCACTACACCGCGGAAGCCCGTAATAACTGAGCGTCGATTTTAGGCTTTTCTCCACTGATTTGTCAGTGTGTGTGTGTGTGTGTTTGTGTGTGTGAATCTGAAAAGTTTGCGGTCGGCCGAAGAGTGGTCTTAAACTTAGTGAAAATAACGGTATGTGAGGATGAGGTTGAAGTGAAAGTGAATTTTGAGACCTAGCTTAGTGAAGATGAGGATGTAGGGAAAATGAGTATGGTGCCCTTCCATAGTGTAGGGGAGTATATTATGCTCTCTTCACTCAGATCTGATAACTGGGTGAACATAAAGCTTAGGTGCAATTGGTGGACACAAACAGGTGAAGGGTGTGCGTGGAGTAGGGAGTCACTTTGGTTACCAGACAACAATGACAGGAATAGTATTTGACTGATCTTGTATCTCCCGAAATATAGTGACCAATACAAAACGCATCGTGACGAATGAATATGAAAATATAAAACTGACAATCTGAAAGCGTATATAATGCACTGGTGCCAGATGTAAGCCCTTTGAACTCCTAATATCGAATTTGCCTGTTTTTTCTTTGAGTCATGTAAAATAAAGCCAGACACATTTGATTTACAAAAAGATACGTAAACTGGCAAATGATAATCATCTAGAGAATAATGAAAACTGGCAGATAACCAATATTTACAGTACGAGTCCATATAGTTGACACCATTGCATTAGGAGACAGAACACGTATCCATGTTGGCTGAACACCCTTACATGCCCGCATTTACTTCAAACTTTTTTGACGCTCTAGGAAGACCGTAATTTATATATGCAGCCCAGTTCTGGTCCGCAAATTATAAGAAAGATGAGGAAAAGCTGGAACGAGAGCAAAGACGGCCGACAAAACTAGATCCATCTTGAGATATCAGACGTTTGAAGAGAGACTTAGAGAATTTTCTCTCTTAAAAGCGTAGACTTTGCTGGACTTAGTAAAAGTTTTCCAGCTTTTTTTTTTTTTAAGATGTTCGACATCGTGAACCACGATCTTTTTTGAAATGCAAGAAAATCGAACTTAAAGCTAAAAGATGTTACACTGATGTTGGAGAAGTTTTTCAGCAAAGAGCTGCATTCAGCACCTGGAATAAGATACCCTAAAAACGTTGTTAATACCAAGACTGTCAATACCTCCAAAAACCTGTAAGATAGACGTTTCAACAGTTCAGGTATCTATCGAACAGAACCAAAGAAAACAATGCACAATCCCTTTAGTAGCATTTGCTCATACCAAACCCTGAGAATACATTGTGGGTTGGTGCAGTGAGATTTTATGAGTAGGATTTTTTTTTCTCTCCTTCCTTTCCTTCCTGTTAGATTCCACGCAGGCTTACTTCACGAATGCACGGCATCTCTTCCATCATTTCTCCAGCTAGTTGTTGTTGCTGGACAGAGCGGAGGATGATGAGAGAGAGCCATCTCACTGCTGCATCCGTACGTCATCCTCATTGAAATAGCAATGGAAATAAGCGAAGTTCAAACATGTAACGTAGGCATGGGCCATCGCGCCCACTTTTGCCCGCTTTGCCCCATGTACTTTATCTTTCCATATGTTTGTCTTTCCTCATTCACACACACACACACACACAGGAGGTAACACGAACGTAAAACTCTCCCCCTGTAACACAAAAATATTCTCAATCACACTGGTTCCCGTGCTGTAATGGTTAACGTCGTTGACCATGATTCATGCACGGACCCTCCAAGGTTCGAATCCTTGGCGCGGCTGTCGACACACAGTCAATCCTAGCTGTTCGTCATCCTCTTGGGGCTGGTTGATTAATGGATACCTGGCTGAGGGTGGGGGCTCGTATGTGTGTGTACACACACTTAAGAGTAAAGATTTTGGTACATATATGCAAAGTTAAGAGACGGGGCAAAAAAAAGAATATAAAACTCTCTCATCAACCTGTGCTGACGACTCCTTCTGTTCCATCCCCGCAGGCGGGCTATTCGACGAGGGCGACTTGAAGCAGGAGATCGCCTTCAGATACGCCGTGGACAGTGTCAACCGACAGAGGATTCTCAGAAGGACGAAACTCCAGCCCATCATCAAGAAGATCCCGCCCTTCGACTCCTTCCATGCCTCCAAGAGAGGTAAGACTCGAGCATCTATCATCAGCTAAGCCTGAGATATTCTGGAGCTAGTGGCGAGACTCGCACGAATATCAGGATGTACATTTGTCAAAACTAACTGGAATTCGTCCAGTTTCTGTTGGCTTAGGAGCATCTGTTATAAAGATTTTTACTGACAACCCTCTCTGTTGTATTAGATTGTACTCGCCAGGCAACTTTATTTCCTGCTCACTCTCATAACATTAGAGTGGATGGGTCTATAGGGTTTATTGTCCTGAAGTTGCGGGGCGTCCTTAAGGTTGGTAAGTTATGAGGGCATCAGGCTCTCAACTCCCAAGGTTTAATTATTAAGGCCGTCAACGTCAGGTTAGTACATCCAACAACCGTAAAATCTTTTACTTCTTCTTCAGGTGTTAATGATAAGTCGAAGACCACATACACTCTCAGTGTCAGTGAGGGTTTTCTGCCACTAATTTGCGTTGTTAGACTGACGACGTACCGCAAGATTTTGTTATTCTGCTCACTCTGTCATATGAATGTGGAGGAATGTTTAGGGTTTTGATATCGTTCCTGCTTCATTACGTTAGACTATAGTACATACCTTTAATGCTTTATATACCAACCTTGCGCTGTTTATTTAGACTGAGGGGCATTTGTTAGATTTTAGTAATCGTTTGGATGAGACTCGTTAAGTACCCAGAACATGAGAAAACAGACAGAGGGATTCGGGAAGAGAGGGAATAATAGTAGGATTGGGTCAGCTGGAACTCACAAACCAGGTGCAGGTCGGGAACGTGGAAGGTAGGGAACATGGCAGAGTAGAGCAGCTAGTGGCTGCTTCCCTTGTAACAGAGGTCACTTTACAGGTAAAGGCAGTGCGCATGGCAGTGATAGAGTATGGCAGGAAAAGGTCTGATAGCGCAGGCTGGGAACGAGGTAGATCAGGGGGAAATAGTGATAAAAGTAGACTGGGGCAGTTTGAGGTCACTTGCCAAATATGAACGGGGGAATGAGGCAAACAGGAAGCAGAACAGAACACGTCATATCTAGGTCGCGGAACAAGAGCAGGTGGACGGGATCCCCCACACACGGAGGCCTCTGTGGGCCTGGAACTCACACATGGATGCCACTGATTCTGGAACCCACACACGGGGGCCACAGACCCTTGAACCTGCACTTCGGTCTGCGAACTTGGAGCCCACATTTGAGGGGAGAAATTATGATCTAAGAACTCGCATATATGATTTTCCTCTGATGTTAGCTTGCAGTTACTTCCTCCTCATGTTCACCGGATTATGTCTCGGAAACCATTAAAGCAAGCATCAGTCAGGACGCACAAGGCGCAGAGGACCGTGATAGGATTATGAAGGCTGAGTCCCCTTAGATTCCACGGTCCGCTTCCTGGCTCTCGCACCTCCCAAAGCCATTCCCTCTCTCCCTCCCAACTCATACTTCCCAAAATTACCCTCTCCTTCTCTCCTCCCCACTTCCCTCCCTCCCACTATCTCTCCCCCTTCCTCTCCCCTACCGTCTCCCTCACCTTACACTGTATCCATCAGTGTCCGAGACGGTTTCGACTAATTTAGCGAGCAGTGACTACGATCAGCGGTACTTTTGAGTCGTTAATTAGAACTAATGGATCAGTGGCACAGCTCCGAGCCGTTAATTCGAACTAATTGGTCGGTAACACAACACAGGTTAGGCGGGAGACACACGATGATATATCATAGATACTGCTTCGTGACTCCTGTTCTCGTTGTCTTATTATGCAGTTCACGAACAGAAAAGAGAGAAAAATTGTTCAGTGAAAATGCGTTATTCTGGGCCAGGCTACCTACCGTGCCGTGCCTGAGGCAAATGTGTGTACCAGAGAACCTCCTGAGGCAGGAAGGAATGACCCCCCCGACGGAACAAGTAAGTACCTCAGTCTCGTCCCTCCCACGATCCCAGTCTTGCACCTCGACACATTTCGTTTATAACGATCAGTTTCTACCGTGTAAATGGCTCAAGCATTCAGACTTTTAAAGTCTGACTAACGCCAACAACCATTATCAGGTTTTGGATGTACAAGAAAATTGTGATAGTCTTTTAAAACACGAACACTGGGTTGATTTTATCATTTTCGTCTGCGTCTGACACATGCGAAGGGGACAGATCTAATTTAAGAAAATTTATACCATTAAAACATTGACTCTCTTTCGTACCCAGCATTCACCATTTTACGGAATCTTTTAAGACTTTGAGATCCTTGAATCATATGTGATATTTTCTGATGCAACAGGACCTATGATTCCTAGAATTCACCCTTCCTTTTCTTGAAAGTATATGAAACATTGTCAGATACAGGTGCCAGAGGTGACGCTAACTTTACAGAAGAAAGTACATTATATCATTCAAACCTTCAAGTTTCAGAGATGGGAGATACCACAATAGCTTATCAGAAATAAGACTTCCAGAAATGACTTGAAGCTAATAGTCCGTTTCTCACAGAAGCATGTGAATTAGAGGGATGTACAAGAACAACTATAGTATCTTAGGGATAAGGAACAGTAGTACTTGATGAACCTACCTAATAACCCTGCCAATATATGATCCCCCAGAGAGACTTGGTGAACCAGAACTTATTTCTGAGGGAAATGGTGAGGGAACGATCAAAACGGTACAGGAAGCGGCAGAGTTCGCCTTAAGCCATGCAGAGTGGTAGTGGAGTTCTTATTCCAGATCAGCTAGTTAACGTCGGCTTGAGGCTCACCAGCTGCCAGGGTCATATCAAGGTTGTCAACGTCAAGCTGCGCCCCCTGACTAAACGCCCTCTGACTAAAAAGTCCTTAAGACCTTTTTCAGGCGTAAAGGATGATCCTGAAACCACTGACACACTTTTTGTACGTGTGACCCTTATTTTTCACTCGAGGTGATTGCATCTGTACGGAAATAGTGTAAATGTTAATGCGTAAGATCGATCATACATCAAAAATCACTGGGGTTAGAGGTATGGATGCATCATCGATGCTAAACATAGTCTTCAGGTGCAGCTGCTGTGAAAACTAAAAGCTTTACATATGGACTGCTTAGTGATAGAGAAGGTAATGAAATACAGAGATGACCCATAAAGTTAAAGAAAGGAAAATATGAAGTTTGAAAACATCTACTTTAAGGAGACACTAGGAGGGTCGAATTTCAGAACCTATGAATAAAGCAGTGCTACTCTCTGAGAGATGAGTACCTACAGCAGTAATATGAGAGACGGGATCCGAGAAAAAGAATAGAATAGCGGTCTCACAAGAAGTTTATGAGATCATAAGAACACAAAAGCCTCACCATGGAAGATATGCTGGAGACACAGAAGCTGTGGCTGCAAGCGAAAGATGCCAGAAAGACAGAAATACTCGTATCTGAGTAAGATGAGACGAGAACGTGAGTTAGGAAAGAAACATCCAACACATAAACTATTTCATAAGTTTCTGAGGGACAAATTGACGGCAAAGAAACAGATAATTTCGTTAAGGAACTCGGGAGAAAAAGTTATTGACACGTACGAGGACACAGATGTGAAGAGGCGAACACGAAGTCTCTTAAGTGTTTGCTCTGGAAGACCTATTGATACCAGCCGGGGGTGGGGGAAGATATACACCAGGATATATTAAGTTAATTCCAGTGGAAGTTTAGGAGACTCATAAAAAGAGCCTTGACTCGCATAAAGCTGAAAGCATCTTACCATTTGCAGTGAGAGGGTGAGTGGAGGCGCTTGACAAACCACTGGTGATGTCTTTACCGAGGATGATATTCTGAGAGAGTGGAGGAGAGCTGACGTATTGCCAATACTCTAAAATGTCGACAGAGAAGTGACCCTGAACCAGTACAGTTAACGTGCTTGACTTACTTCATACTAGAGACAGTATTAAGGAAGCGGATGGGATATTTCTCGACTAGCACAACAGTATGACAAATCGGTTTCGGTGAGATGAGGCAAAGCATGCATTGGGAGTAGCAGAATGATTTAAGAGAATCATATGGATGTATTGTTACAGTTGTTGGAGATCCAGCTAGGGAGATATAATGCTAAGACTAACGCTGTTACAAGAGCCTGTATGTCCCTGATGTGTAGTTGACACGTTTCCCGACATGCACTGGACTTGTGTCCGCCCTGCTCTAACTGACACCGTCAGAGAGCACCTTATATCCTTCTCTACCGACCACACTCGTCTCGTTTGAATCCTCATACCAATTCATTTCTTAACCCTGTAACTAGACGCCAGGGACGAGTGGATTCTGACGTGGAACATCTACCGTCTTGGTCCGTAGATCCTGAATGGTAGTTCGGTTGTTTTGCCAGCGTAGTTCGACCCGATTCCAAATGCAAACATATTATTTTTTTCATTCCTAGTTTCAAAACCTAGATCCCTATAGAAATTTTAAAGGAAAATGAAGAATCAGTTACGGTAATCTATTCAGAGATAGAAAGAAAAATTGTTTTGTACAATAAAGTAGTAGTACCATACCTAAAAATAGTTTTTGTACCACAAGTGAAGTTCTCTTTACAGGTAGACGTGGTAAGACAACTTGAACCCACATGTTGCCTATTGTTCAATTTCCCAGTTTCACAGAAAACGAAGCCTAAGTTTTCCAATCTGAAAGTTCGTGGTCCCAGACCCCAGAAGGTTGAAAGAACGCTGTAAGGGTACGTGAGAGCCGTCCAGATGGCACGTGCTGTTTGTCTTACAAACTCCACTCGAAATAAAAATGGAAATGAATCTCTTTATGTTAAGGGAATGTTGACCAGTACGTTTTCCACATAGTTCACCATGTTACGTAATGCCATACACGTAAGATTCATGCAATTTTGAAAAAATCTTACCTCTTTGAAATGAGACTTTAAATGTGAGGCGGTACACAAAGTGGAGGAGAGACAGGTCAATGTCACGAGACTCAGGAAGGTTGGGAACTACTGGGCTCGAGTCACCCATCCATGAGCGGACCACCATCCATATATCACCAGCGACGTAGCAACTGCTCCTGGCGTGACTGTCACGGAACATATGCTCCGCTCCAGTTCCAGGAACCATTAAGTTAGACTTCCTCATATCAGGCTTCCTCTCAACGGGGAAATATATGGTTCCTCTCGCTGCACAACTCTCATATCTTTAATTTTATGGGTCACAAACCCAAGTCCAATTTAGCTCGTGTGTTTTCTTTTTTTCTCTTTCTCTCTTTCTTGCCACGAACGAACAGACGATAAATCCTATATGGAATATGATTCTTTCATTATGATACTTCCATCATCTACTTTAATAATGTTAAGAGCAGTTATCTGATCATTTACGGTCTTGAACTTTTTTTTCGTAATCTTAAACAGTGTGGTTTATTATACGACAAAATATTCTTTTTACAGTTAAAGTCTCACCTGTATGAGTGTGTAGCACTATAGTGCTGAGCCTCCTGCAGGCCCCCAGCCGTGCTAGGTGATGCTGAGTGTCTATGACATCATGGCTGAGACGTACGAGGTGCCTTTGTTGGAGAAAGCTGGTGGTGTGTGCTTGTAGAGTTCCAACTGGGGATGTTAAAAGCTGACCATCTCTCTTGGTAATGTTAGGGAGAGAGAGTTGCAAGCTGGTGGTGTGTGTATGATCATAAGATCCAACTGGGAACGTTTAAGAACCGACCGCCTCACCCAGTAAGACTGGAAGTGTGACTGGTAGTGTGGAAGATCTGTCACGGCGGAATGAGAATAAAGAGTGAGAAATTCACTCTTAAGTGAATCACTCTTACTTTTCGTTCTTTTCAGATATGTTCAGCCTGACCTGTCATCTTCTGTAGCTGGTATTTTAACACGTAGATTGTTCGAGTCCAGATGTGTCACAGACTGAAGTACCGACGTCTTTGTCTCATATGTCACAGACTGAAGTACCGACGTCTTTTGTCTCATATGTCACAGACTGAAGGAGCAACGTCTCTGTCTTTTTGGACAGCTGAAGCAGGTGGTTGGCAGGAGAGTCTCCATCCCTGGAACACTAGGCATCTCCTCCCTCACCCAACAGCTAACGCCTTGAACAGAGAAACTGCCATAACTGCCTCATCGGCAACGCAAGAACGACATAATGTTCATTAATAAATCACGATATTCATCACTCTTACGCTACAACATAAAGGTCACAAAAACAGTGCAAAGCGTATACTCAGTTCCTAGAGTAAAGATAGAATAACCCTTGTTGAACCAGAACATAAGAGTGATAATAGTGTGCTAAAAGCATGATCAAAGCTTGGGACTGTAATCAAAGAAATCTGTCCATGATGTACGCTAGCTTAAGGGTTGAAATAGCGTGTGGGGAGGCGTCGCGACGCCGGGACTGTGGCAGATAATAAGGAACAAAATGTGTGGTTATGTATGGCCCGCTGCCCAGGTGCTGTTGGCGACCCTGCCCGATGGGAAACAAACCACATTGTTGCCAGCTATTAATAGTCAGATAAACACCGTCGGCTTTCCTTTACCTAGTCCAACTGACGAGGAAATGAAGACGCCATCGGGGTTTTGAGAGCTTTATCAGTTGGTAACATTTTATAAATCTTATCTATCAAAGACCAGAGCTTCATTTACTGGGACATTTATAACTTAAAAGCAAATCCGTGTAAGAGAAGCAATTTTCACCTTAACAGCAAAAGAAAAATCATACAACTTAGAATGTTAAATTCCTCGTGCCTAATGCAAGAAGTGAGTCACTTTTTTTGAGTTATTAGTCGAGCGAATTATTAAGCAAGCAAGCCATCTGCTTGTATTGTTGTCTTGTTCTCGTCTTGAGAGCATTGTGCCACAAGTCAGGATAAGAGGTTAGTCGCAAAATTAGGACCTTAAGTCAGTACCATAAATCATGGTCACGGGTTAAGTCAGGACCACAATGCTAGTCATGGAGTTAGTTAGGGCTACAAGTCAATACAAAAAGTTAGAACTGCAGGTTATTAACAAACGATACGGACACAAGTCAGTACCACAACTTAATATCGCTAGTCACTGCCACAAGTTAGGATCACAAGGCTCTTCCCCAAGTCAGGGGTCGCAAGTCAATACTACAAGTTTGAGTCGCAAATGAGTACCGCAAATTTTGATCGTGAGTTAGGCATAAAGGTGAGACCACAAAATTGTTTTAAAGAATGATAAAGGGAGAACCAGAAGTCACTGCTAGATACCGTAGCGAGAGGGAAGTGAATAAGACCTACAAAGATGCCCTCGAGACCTTCTTTTTTTAGTTTTGTAGAATATTAATGCCCTGTGGGCGCTGTAGTGTGGCCGAGACTCCTCTGCTACTGGGGCTGGGTTAACTCAAGGTGTATATATAGCTACAGACCCGGGTGGTGAGTGGCCCCAGGGAAGGTTGGACATAACCTCGAGATTATGGTTTAGCTTAAGGTGAATTTATGAGAGCAAATGGACGAAGTTTTGCTCTGTGAGTGTGTGTGTGTGTGTGTGTGTGCGTGTGTGTGTGTGTGTGGGTTGGGGGGAGTGGAGGAGGGTCTTTGATTACCTATATGTGAGTTCTACACCCGTAGGGCACCATCTCTTGATCTTTCTTTAGTGTCATGCAACTTTTCAAACCCTGGTATAGTGTCAGCATTCACAGTTTCATATCTTAGACTCTTCTGTTCAAACACGGCTCTAAATGTATGTAAGGACCAATTTCAACCTTTTCCAACAAGTTTCCTGCTTAGTGTCTTGTTGTGGACTCTGTTTGGTCTTTCTTTCACCCTTCGAAGAACTGTTCGCTGTCAGCATCATCAGAATGGTTTAGAAACTTGAATGTTGTGATCATGTCACCCCTTACTTCTCTGTCTTTCATGGTGGGCAAATATATGTGGCCCCCTGACGGTAAATCAGCTCTCTTAATTCTCACATCATCTTTATTGTCCTCTTCAGTTCCTTCTTTAGTTCCTCCTGCTTCCGTAAGTGCGTTAATCAAACTTAAGAGGCATATTCTAGTTATGGCTTTGTATAAAGAAGTGAATAATTCGCTGAACATTTCTGTCTTAATGTACTGAAATGTGATCCTAATATTTACCAACAGACAGTTTGTTTCCTATACAGTTGTTCTGAGGTGGGGCTATGGCGACGGGTTAGGTACAATGTCGACACGCATGTCCATCTTACACACAGATTCCTCCAGCTTATTTTCTTCTGGATGATACTCTTATCACGGCCTTTCCTGTGTTCCTTCCTCATTACTTTGCTCGGGCTGAATTTTACCAACGATACATCAGACCCACTTGAAGTCTGCTTAGGTATTCTTGTAATTTCATACAATTCTCAAATTTTTCACTTGCCTCACGACTCTGGCATCATCTGCAAACATGATTAGTAATGATTCCAGTCCACTTGGCAACTCATTTAGTTAGATCAAGAGGAAAAATGGTTCTGGGATCGAACTCTGCGGTACACCACTGGTAAACCCAACTCATTTCGAGAGACCTCCTTTAACATGTCTTTTGTTTCTATCCATCAAGGTAATTTTCTACCCAACGATGGGATCTTCTTTAATCCCATTTGAAAATCCAGCTCCTGCACCAAATTCCAATGTGGTAGGTGTCAAATGCTTTCCGGCAATGTAGGAGTACATAATTCATCCATATTTCTCCTTTGTCTAAAACGGAGTTTACTCAGTCATTGAAGTCTGAAAAATGTTGGTGATTGACCTCCTCTCCAGAAACTGTGTTGTCACTCGCTTAGATAGGTTCTCCTATGCAAAATGTCTCGTATTGTTCTATGATCATTTTTTCAAGTGTTTCACATACCACACTCTGTAGTTCAAAGTAATTTCTCGAAATCCCTCGTCAAAGCTAAGCATGACATTTGTCATTTTCCATTCTCTTGATATTATAGCCTCTCAAAGAAACACACTGAACGATATTTCAAGCGGTCCGTGGAGTGAATCTGGTCATCTGTTCAGCACATATTGAGAAACCTCATCAGGCCTATGAATTATATGTGACTAAAAGCCTTGTATTAGTCTGTTCATGTCTCCTGCGCAATGTCAGTGCTTCTTGAAACCTCTTTTTCGTTCCATCTGAGAAGGGAAGGGAAGGGCAGAAAATGGATGTGGTTCTGAGAAGGGAAGGGAAGGGCAGGAAATGGATGTGGTTCTGAGAAGGGAAGGGAAGGGCAGGAAATGGATGTGGTTCTGAGAAGGGAAGGGAAGGGCAGAAAATGGATGTGGTTCTGAGAAGGGAAGGGAAGGGCAGGAAATGGATGTGGTTCTGAGAAGGGAAGGGAAGGGCAGGAAATGGATGTGGTTCTGAGAAGGGAAGGGAAGGGCAGAAAATGGATGTGGTTCTGAGAAGGGAAGGGAAGGGCAGGAAATGGATGTGGTT
>JAYMFT010118930.1:0-27407 GCA_038088735.1 Panulirus argus
TATATATATATATATATATATATATATATATATATATATATATATATATATATATATATATATATATATAACATCACGATTTACCTCTGGGCGAGGAGGATTCGAACTCTGTCCTATCACGCAGCGGGGCGGTAAGGTAACCATACATTTTTATTTTATCCGAAACCATCTTTTTGCCCCGAGAGTCCAGTCCTTCATCAGCACACCGCTGGGCAAATCAAAGCCAACCTTGACCATGTCTCTCATTTCATTTGACTCTGACAGCTGGGGGTCCATTGGTATATTCCACTACCGTCTGGTTCTCTTACTATTAAAGCTGAAACCTTCAGGTGAAGTTCCTCTTCGTTAGCGACCACATTAGTGACTGGATCAGCTTTAATATAGCATTAAATAACTGATTTCCGCCAAAGACTGTCTGTCTCAAGTTAAATTTCAATCATCTTCTTCCTGCCTCAAAACAACTACACAGTTTTGCAGAGACTCCTCAAGTTATCTCGCAACTTCAGCAGAAGATACAACACTCCTTAAAGGCTTAGAATTTTTTCCCTGCGTGATAATTCATTTCGGCCGGGATCTTCCTGCAGTGGTTGACTCGCACAATGTACGAGTGCATTCAAGAGACAACACAAGTATTTACACCTCGGGTCTGCCAGACGCATCAAAGCCTAGACCCTCGCCTCAGTTGCCATTGGACTTCTTCCCATCTTTTCGGCATCATTCTATTTTTAGACGTCTCGGAAGACTCCTTTGATTGTGTGGTGGAGTTTACTTCTGTTATTTTGTATTTATTTTTTCTGTTAGTTTGCCTAATGTTTACCTCATTTCAAGACAGTAGTATAGCAGTTGTTGTCTGGATGTCAGGGGCGCGGTCCTTGTTCCACCTGTGCCCGAGTGTTTGCAAGTCTGTATGTATGTCTGCATGTGTCTGTTCACATGTATTGCGTTATAGCTCTTTCTCTTTATGTATTTCATCTATTCATATTTTATTTCTTCCCCGATTTTAATACAATTCTGCTGCAGTTCCTGCTTCGTCACTTATCTAAATTTTATAATATTAACACTGCATGCTGGTGTTACCGGACTCTGCCTACTTGTGGTTACATCGCAAATAAAAAGTCACCTTTAGCGAGGAAGTATCATTTTCTGTTGATGACAGAGAGCAGAGTCTGTCCGAAGAACTTTTTGCTTAACAGGAGTCCATCTGTCCCTACTACTGAGTGTAACGCAGCCTTGGAGCCGTAGGAACCCCTGGAAAAAAGAAAAAAAAAAAGCCTTTGTAAAACCAGGAACCTTCCAGAAAAAGTATCCGGATTAGTCGTAAATGAACTAAATATATTCTGCACCTTTCAGTGAGGGACGAGGCTGGCTCTTCCGGCTACACTCAGACTGCACAACACTGAAGAGATTTTTAGTGTTTCTAAAGACAAAGAGAAAAATGCTGATTCTTAACAGACAACTCCACTTTAACATATTTCGAAGCCAAAATGGTGGATAAATGAAATAAAGACATACCCGTTGTCTATGAAAATAAATTGCCCATTTGAAACTCATGGACAGCAATGACCAACAGGATAACTAAATTTGGGTGAAAACTGAAAACTTGTAGATCATAGCAAACATCAATATGAAGCGTATATTAGAAGCCAAAGAGCCATTAGCCAGTCATTTGGTCAACTGATAAGATGACTTGGTTCAAGACTATGAAGCAATGAAAAAGATCTTAAGCGATTTCTTCCCATCTTCATTTACTACTGAAGACGCAGCTTAACTTCAAAATCTAGTCCCATTGCTAGCAGAGATTTCGCAACATACTGACATATGCGTTCATGATATAATGTCAGCATCAAATGAAATGAGAGTAAATAAAACGGCAAATCCTAGTAATTTTATGTAAGAAGAGTGAAAGAAGCTAAATACGAAACAGTAAAGCTACTGATTCACGGACTGCAAATCAGTTTCAATAATGATAAATAGGAAGTTTCACAAACTGGCGGTAAGAAAGAGAAGAGAAGCTTCTGTTGAGCTATAAAAGGTAAATGGGGAAAAAGACTTGGGCGAAACAGTCTCAGATGACCTAGAGCCGAGTAAAGAGAAACAGCATTAAGGGAGAACAAAATTCTAGACTTCGTAGGGTAAGACATTAGCTTTCAGTTCTTAACAAATTCTGACTCTTTATGGTTCACTCATGCGTCCCCACCTTGAATACTGTGGTCAGTTTGGGTCACCCCACTCGATAAAAAGTAGAATATTGTACAGTTCCGAGCTACCAAGATGGTTCCCAAACTGTGAAATATATCTTATGAGTGCCTGTTACGTAACTTTAAATTACTCAGCTAAGAGAACCAAAGTTTAAAGGTGAATGATACAGGTGTTCTGAAGTAACAAAGACTTTAACAGAGTCGGTCTACGTAAGCATCTCTTTAAGGCCAGATTAGTCTGACTTGTTATAATGGATACGAACTCGTGGGCAGACGTTTTACTTCAGATGAGGCAAAGTTCTGTTCATCAATAGGACTGTTAATATACGGAATCATTTACCAGAAAGAATAGTTGAAAGCAACATCGCAGATACGTTTACGAATAGACTTGACATTCTGTGCTTCAGGTCCCAGGCTGACATTATCTGCATCTCCTTAGTTACGTGTGAAGTTTGCAGATATTTCTTTTTATGTGTAACGTTTCTTTAATTCTTCTCTTCCCTTACTCATCTCTGTATTTCTCATCTCTTTCCCTCCCACAGATAGCCTCGAAAAGACTCAATGGTCTGTAGCCGTTAATATTCCCTTGTATTAATTTGTATAGTCAATTTAGAACGTAAAAGGTACAGTCTTTTACTGTGACGAAGAAAGATGAGTTTGTTGTAAAAAGAGACTCTGTGGAGACTCTACGATATCAACAACGTCTTGAGAACCAAGAATAATCATATTTCAGATGTCATTTCATGTAAATTCATTTCAATTACTATTTATTCACCAAATGTCATTTAATTTAAGTGCACTTCAGTTATTATTTGTTCACCAAATGTCATTTAATATAAATGCACTTCAGTTATTACTTGTTCTTCAGTAAAAAAGAAAGGTCATATATTACTTTGGATTTCACTTTGTATTGCAAGCACTAACACACACTGAACTGGACTGTCACATAACCAAGAGTTTCGTTTCACTGACAAAGAACACTGTTGATTTATGATGATTATCAGAGATCGAGAACATTCATTATCTACATTTAGTCCACTACTCTACAGGTCGTAAGGATTTTCCGCTGAGTAGTTTTCATTGGACATATTCACTTTGCAATTATGCATCGATCGTTAATGAAACATCAGTTAAACTTGTAAGAAACGGTTCAGTTTCCCAGTCAGGGTTCCCGTTACAGAAAACTTTCTTTCATTCACAGACTTTTACTACTTACTATAGTAAACAAATGCGAGAGTTCTGCCACATGTCTCCATTAGTGTTCCGGGAATACAGAGGGAGGTTGCGGTAGCACGCTAACATTAGCATAATAATGTCACCTTAATTAGCGATTCCCTACCTGCTTGCCCTCTAGCAATTCCCCGGTTACGGTGGCGAACAGAGCCGGTGTGGTAGAAAATGAGTAGGATTATGTTGTTGGTGGTGGTGGTAGCAGGCAGGAGGGGAGGGAGTGGCCGGAGGGAGACTGGTGGCAACTGTGTTTGACGGGATGGTTGATGGTGTTGGCAACAGTGGTATGGTGGCTGGTATTGCTTCGGTGGTTGTGGTGGAACAGCGATGGTTGATGGTAATGGTTGTGCGGTAGGGAAAGGAGGAAGGCGATGGGGAAGATGTCAGCAACAGTGTGTTAGAAGTGGAGGAAGATGGCATAAGTTGAGGTGGTTTACAATAGTCCTGAGGCACACACAGTGTACAAGTGATGCATCTTATTCAAGTGGTGCTTTAAGTGACACTTTAGGCTGCAGTAGTGGTGGTGATAGTGATGGTGGAGATGGTAACCAGACTGATACCGGTGGTGGTGATCGTGGTGTTGATGTCAGGGACTGTTGGAGAACTTTGATACTTACTGGTGATAGTGGTGATGATAGAGAGGCTGTTGGAGAGCTCAGGTACTGCTGGTAACGATCGTCATGATGGTGTTGGGGGACTGTTGGAGATCTCGGGGCAAGTGATGGTGCTTTAGATTCCTATGACAGCATAAAAGGTACTGTTGATGGTCCTAGTAGTTGACAAGGTGACTCGAGGTACTACGCTGTTCAAGGGGACCCCCGGGGAGAGTCCCTTACAGCCACAGCCCGAGGTCTGTTCCCCAGCCGCCGTGTCTCATCCTGTGGGTCAGAATGTTATAAAAGCAGATTTTTACTTTACCCACAATATTTACCACTTATCCACAATGTCTACGAGTCACCTATGGCGTTTATCACTTCATCCACAGTGTTCACCACTCTCCCACAATGTTCATCACTCCCCCAAAACGTTCACCACTTCCCACAATGTTCATCACCCCCACAATGTTCACCATTTCCCCACAATGTTCACTCCACAATGTACACCATCTCCTAATGTTCACCACAGCCCAAATGTTCACCACTCACCCACAGTGTTCATCACCACCACAAAGCTCACCACTTTCCACAAAATTCATCACTCCCACAATGTTCACCATTCCTCGCAGTGCTCATTACTCCCCACAATGTTCACCATTCCCCACAATGTTCATCACTCCCTACAATGTTCACCACTCCCCACAATGTTCACCACTCCCAACAATGTTCACCATTCCTCACAATGTTCACCACTCCCCACAATATTCACCATTCCTTACAATATTCATTCTCCACAATATTCACCACTCCCCCACAATGTTCATTCCCCCACAGTATTCATCACTCCACCACAATGTTCACCACTCCCGCAATGTTCACCACTTCCCATAATGTTCACCACTCCCCCACTGTTCACCACTCCCTACAATGTTCACCACTTCCCACAATGTTCATCTCTCCCCAATATGTTCACCACTCCCCCACAATGTCCATTCCTCACAATGTTCACCATTCCTCACAATGCTCATCACTCCCCACCATGTTCACCCTTCCTCACAATGTTCACCACTCTCCCACAATGTTCACTTCCCACATTTTACTATTCCCCACAATGATCACCACTTCCCAAATGTTCATCACCCCCACAATGTTTATCATTTCCCACAATGTTCACCACTTCCCAGTGTTTATCATTCCCCACAATATTCACCTTTCCCTCAAAATGATTACCACTTCCCTCACAATGTTCATTTCCTACAATGTTTACCAGTTGCCACAATGTTCATCACTCCCCACAATGTTCACCACTTCCCCACAATGTTCACCATTCCCCCATAATGTTCACCACTTCCCCACAATGTTCTCCACATCCCACAATGTTCACCATTCCCATAATGTTCACCACTTCCCACAATGATCACTCCCCTCAATGTTCACCACATCCCACAATGATCACTCCCCTCAATGTTCACCACTTCCCACAATGTTCATCACCCCACAATGTTCACCACTTCCCCACAATGTTCTCCACATCCCACAATGTTCACCACTTCCTACAATGTTCACCATTCCCCACAATGTTCACCACTTCCCACAATGTTCATCACCCCCTACAATGTTCACCATTCCTCAATATTCATCACTCCCCACAATGTTCACCACTCCCCATAATGTTCATCATTCCTCACAATGTTCATAACACACCCACAATGTTCACTACTCCCCACAATGTTCACCACACCATTCCTCAATGTTCACCATTCTTCACAATGTTCATCATTCTTCACAATGTTCATCACTCCCCACAATGTTCACCATTCCTCACAATGTTCACCATTCCCCACAATGTCCACCATTTCCCACAGTGTTCACCATTACCCTGCAATGTTCACCACTCACCCAAAGTGTTCACCATTCCTCACAGTGTTCACCACTTCCCACAATGATCACAATTCCTCAGTGTTCACCACTCCCCACAATGTTCCCCATTCCTCAGAGTGTTCACCACTCCCCCACAATGTTCATTAGTCCTCACAATGTTCAACACCCCCACAATGTTGAACATTCCTCACAATGTTCACCGCTACCCCACAATGTTCATAACTTCCCACAATGTTCACCATTCCCCAAAATGTTCACCACTCACCCACAATGTTCCCTACTCACCGAAAATATCTACCATTCCCCTTCAATGTTTGCCACTCACTCTCAGTGCTCACCACTCCCCACAATGTTCACCACACTCTGTTCACCACTCCACAATGTTCATCACTCCCCACAATGTTCTCCATTCCTCACAATGTTCATCACTACTCACAATGTTCACCATTACCCATAATGTTCACCATTCTTCACATTGTTCATCACTCCCCATAATGTTCACCATTCCTCACAATGTACACCATTCCCACAATGTTCACCAATTCCCACAGTGTTCACCATTTCCCCACAGTGCTCACCACTCACCCACAATGCTCACCACTTACCCACTATGTTCCCTTACAATGTTTACCACTCACTCTCAGTGTTCACCATTTCGCCACAATGTTCACCATTCCTCACAATGTTCATCACTCCCCACAATGTGTACCACTCATCCACAATGTTTCCCATTCCCCACAATATGTGTACACTATCACAACTTTGGCTGTTACGGTAACTTACAACAAAAGGATTGTGAAGATCAAAAAAAAAAAAAGATAATGTAAAACAAAGTTTCCTATATTTTATGCTGGAGTTCCTTGAGGCTCCCATTATTTCTGAAGAAAAATCTGTTCACCCAAACGATAACGTTTGAGCTAACCATTTTCCATTTGCCTCCAGACCTTCAGGCCATTACCATAGTGGTGGCGGCGGCAGCCTGGTGGGCCAGATGTTGAGGTGGTGTGCGAGGCTTCAGGGGCCGCTGCTGTGATGCTGGCACGATACCATTTCCTCCTTCAGCTGTTGGCAGGTACGTCCTTGTAGTGTCCTGCAGACTTTGAAATGAAGCATGAAAAAAACCTTATGAATTAAAGGCAAAGAACATCATGGCCAAATGGTCGAATTATCTGCCATAATGTACTGCAAATTAATCGGCATTAATAATTCCATGTCATAATTATATCGAAAGTACCTGCCGAAGGATGCGTCTCATAAAAGCGTACTATATACACACATACATACAGTATGGCAGTTACGCTGGGGCAACGCTTGCACTAGCAACGTAGCAGAAATTCTCTCTCAAATTTTGAGTTTTAACATAATTAGATTTTACCCTCAATTGCACCGCCAGCCTCGCCATGTTTCTGTATATCTTTGGCATCGGCTTCCCTTGCACCCAGCTCAACGACACCGTCTCATGCGTGTCGTCGTCTCCAGGTCACGACGCAACTCTACACGCGTCCCTCTGGCACATAAACTAAATATAGGAAAGTGGCTACCTTGAAGTGTGACTCGACCAACGACCAAACTTTTTTTTTTTCTTTTTTTTTTTTTAAACCTGGATGGCTGTGTCAAGGTTTGGCTGACAGCAGATACCCGCGAGATTCAAATCCTTGTTTACAAGAAACTTGGCAGTGGCAGGCGGATGTTATCCATGTGTGATATGCAAGAGGAGGAGAACTGCTCAAATAGATCGCATTTTCCACAAATTTCCACAGGATAAAGAGGGGTAAGATATATTTTTATTATGAAATTGTTAAGATATTCAAAAAGGTATGAATCTACTGTTCTAATAGTGCCACAGGCATTGGACCTTGTTGGAAGGGTGGCTGAGGATTTATTAATATGAATATTTTTGTGCTTGTGTAAATTTTGATTGTGAATAAACTTGTATATATATACATTACATATACTGAAGGTCTGAGACTGACATTGACTATCATTTTGTCATGTAAGAATTATCAGACATACTATGTAACATATTAGATAGTCATTATTGATGATAACAGATGTATGTGATGGAAAACTGTGGCAGCCATCAAAATAAGAGTCATCAGAAGATTTACATAGATATTTTAGAGCTTGCAGCCATCACTTTTCCAAGAGGAACTACAATAATAATTCCAGACTTTGTCATGCTGCTTGTCCAGATCAAAATTTAGAAGGTAATTCAGGTAACTTTAGTTTCATAACTTTATTATCTCCATATATCCTTTCCTGGAATTTATTTGTCAAATATGTTTTGGTATACAGTATATTTCTTTTCATTTATAACAAATATATATGCCAGTAAAGCATTGTTCACAATATTTTCATGCTTTACTCTCATTAGCAGATACTGGCACTGGTGGCATTGACTATCATGAAGATCATGATAGATCTTTCAATACCATCACAAACATTTTTGACGAAAACAAAAAATTTGGTAACTATGTTTTACTGATTGTACTGTATATGTCATATGCAATATATATAGTATATGGTCCCATAAAAAATGTAAAATGTGGTTTCATTTTCATCAGGACAAGCTATGTCAGCAGCCTCTAGTAGCACAGATGAAACTATAGCTGTAGACCTTCTGTCATCAAAAATCAGTATAAAACTACTTTGTGGTATGTAGTAGTCATAATAATTGTCAAAATCTATATAGAAAAGTATGAATCATAATGGTTCATTCTTGTTTTTATTTCTGATGTGATATTATGGGAGAAAAATGGTTAATAACATAATTTCAACAGAACCAGTTTTTCCAAGACATATAAATCCAACTGTGAAACCATCTGTGATAAGTACGGAGTCAAGCCTAGATGTAGTATCCCTGACTGTACCCGTTTTGAGAGTTCAAACTGGAACAAGCACTATATCTAATGGTAAAATTTACACAGCTAAAATATATGTTCTTTTGTATTGTTATCTTTTTGGATTAAATGGTACTTTATGAGTGCACTTTTTTGTGTCCAAACTATAAGAACATACTTTATTATTCTTATACAGCTTGAATGGGGATGTCCCTAACCTCACCCTCTTATTTGGTCCAATCTCTTGCCAGGTACAATATTCATGGCAAGAAATTATTGTCCATATGCATAGTCTCATATTACATAGAGCATAGTACAAGGTTGCTGTATTTTGTAATGTATTTTACATATATATTCTTGATATATACAGTATTCACATACTATAATACCATTATTTGATATGTGGACTAACGCACTGGGTGAGGTAGTGAATAGGTAATGAAGATGGAGGTGAGATATGAAATGTAAATGTCTGTTTTTTCATAGATAAAATTTTAACAGATCACAGCTGTGCTGGATAGATGTCACTAAGAGTTACAACCTCCGAGGAACAGCTCATAGATGAACCTGTTGAAATTCCTTCAGTGGACATTGCTTCACAAACAGTGATTGGTATGCTTAAAAGTAATATTAGTGCAATTGATATGAATATTTGGATATACATTTTTCAAAACTGATAAATCATAAAGTAATGCATCTTACACAAGCTAAAACATATTTCAACATATTTTTAGGACTAGGATTTCTGATATGAGTTTATTAGTAGCCTAGCCAGAAGATAATGCTAGAACTGTCATAATCTCTTTTTCCATGCTCAAAGTGTAAGGGTTATTGACTTTTATTATTTTCTAACTTTATTTTTTCTGCATCAAATTTCAATAATATTCCTAATTTGCACTTTTTACATACAGATGGAATTATTGCCAAAGGCTGTTGTAAAGAGCCATTTGTTACTAACAGTAAACAGACATTCAAATTCTTATACAGGAACAGAACTAGGAATGGCAGACTTTCAAAGAAAATGATAATATTGAAAAGGGCAAATGCAGAATGTACTTGAAAATGTACATTAGCATCAGGTATTATCCACAATGCGTCAAAATATCTAAATGGCTTTTCACTAGAATTTTTTCAAACTCAGTCAGAATTGTCAACTGTACAAAACGCAGGCATTATTCAAACATCCAAAAGTGTTTTTTCACTAGGCCTATACTTCAAAAGTGCAAGGGCATATAAACTTTTGTCCAAAGTATTTGCTCTCTCCACAGTGCAAATGCTTAGACACTGGGTACAAAGGATACATTTTACAGGAGGATGGAACAAATCTGTTTTTGAATTCCTTAAAAAGAAAACCCAGAGCTTTGAGCCTAAAGACAAACTGTGTGGCATTGTCTTTGATGCAGTATCAATTAAAGCTGGTGTTTACAACAACGCAAGTAAAGATATATTTGAAGGCCTTGAAGATCTGGGGCAGTGTGGCATTTAAAAAAAAGTTCCACAGTATGCTATGGTTTTCATGGTTAAAGTATTATCAACAAAGTGGAAGCAGACCCAAGGTTGTTTTCTTTTCAACAAGTGTATAAAACCTGAAAAACTTAAATAAGTGATCATAGACTGCATTTGCAGAATCAAAGAAATGGGATTGATCCCAAAGTTCCTTGTCTGTGATCAAGCCGTGAGTAATAGGGCTGCCTTTTAGAAATTTAAGATTACAATTTCAGCACCATACTTTGTTCATGCCAGTGAGAAAGTATATTGTTTTTATGATACTCCACATCCAATGAAAAGTATCAGTAATAGCATCATGAAGTATAATATCAGTAATGAGGGTAACTTGATAAAACGGCAATATGTGGAGGTTTTTTATCTCTCTGATACGTGCATGTCCATCTGACTAGCACCAAAACCAACTTATAGACACATATATTGTAATAGTTTTGACAATGTATGTGTCAGTTTTGTGTCACAGACATTAAGTAGAAGTGTAGCAGCAGGTATAAACACCCATTCAGCACTAGGTTCATAGCCACAAGAAGCCTTACATACTGTTGCACTTGTAATATGGATGAAATATTTGACCTAATCAACATTAGCCAGCAGCATCATTATAAACTGAGAAAATGTGCAATAAGTATAGAAAATGATTATATACATTTCCTTGATAAAATGGAGCACTATCTAAGATCCTGTAAGTGGTTGGGAGGTAGTAGTAGTAATGCCTGTGTTGATGGCTGGCTCATGAATATTTTCAGCATAAAGTTACTCTGAAGTGATGTTAAAAGATCATTACAATTTCAGGTATCTTTTAATGAACAGGATCAATCAGGACTGTATTAAGATTTTTTTTAGCAGTATCAAACAAGTAGGTGGAAACAATGATGCATCCACTGCTCCTAAATTTGCCAATTTAATAAAAACATTTACAGGTAACAATATTGTGTAAACCTCTAAATAGTAATTGTATTGATGATGCTACCCCATTTTTAGAGTACATCAAAAGTAATAGAAATCAAGACGAACGTTGAATATGACAATAGTACCCTTAACATTAACTTTGATCATGATGAGAAAGAGCTATCAGAAACACTTAATCATATTATAGACTATGCTGAGAATGCACCTGTGCATCCTAATGATACTAAATACTGTGTAACATGTAAGGATAAAACCAACATTGTTGCTGAATTTTTTGCAGACTTCAGTCCATATGAAGACAGTGATGAATTTATTCATTTAGGGAATGCTATATCAGAAACATCACAATGAGATAATACAGAAGATACAACCCAAAACCCTACAGAGCCCTCCATCTCAAACATTGTTCAAAATAATATTTCTGGTTTTCTTGCTAATTTTAATCCACATGAGCATAGCGTAGATCTTAATCAGTCACAGGGCAGTATCTCAGAGGTGCCACACAAACTAATTTTGCATAATGGTATACATTATGTTACATACAGGATATATTGGTCATAAATTACTAAAATATCATAATTATATTCATTGTAAAGAAGAATTGACAGAAGAAAGTGGTAAGTGCTACCCATAAGGAATACTGGTTGATATAATCAGAGAATTTGAGGAGATATTCAACAACAAAGTCAAGAGCATGATGAATAAGGAATCAGTTAGTAAAAAATTGAAGATAGTGATGTAAACAGTCAACTGTGAAAATATAAAGGTTTGTAATGGTGTAGGAGACTAAATTATTGATACATATTTAAAAATGCAGCTACTTTATCATGCAAAGTTCATGACAAAGGAGTTAAGAGGTAAATGAAAAATACAAACAGGTGAATATTCTGGTACCAAAAAGAACATGAAGATCATGAAACTTCCACACCAGTAATCCAAACTTTCTGTTTATAGGGTGTGGTGAGTTGTGTGGTAGAACTGTGGTGATGTGGGCAGTGTGGTAGAACGGTGATGATGTGGACTATGTGGTTACCTGTGTGGTAGAACTGTGGTGGAGTGGGCAGTGTGGTGAGCTGTGTGGTAGAACTGTGGTGGAGTGGAACTGTGTGTTGGGGCAGTATTTTGTCATATGAACTATAAAGTTATGGAATATCTGATTTTCTTTGGTAGTACATAATGATGATGATAATGGTGATTACACTTATGATACTTACATGTTAAACATTTTAAAGAAAAGTATAACACAAAGCAGTGAAACATATACTTCTGATTCAACATAATCTGTGAATGTTACTAGAGAGCTTTTTGTAAAAGACAACTGCATGGAAAAGTCAAGCATGGGTATGCTTTTCTACATAAGGTCTGCTGGTTTCCAGGATTTTTGTAAATATATTAATTTTCTTTTGTTTTGTTCTCGTTCTATGTGTTTTTGTTATATGAAATTATTATGTGTACTGTGATTGTTTTGCAGTCTGAGTAAACGTTTTGTTATATTTTTCTATTGTTATGTGTGAATCTTTTCCTTGTACTTTGTAATGTTTGCACTTTTTATTTTATGGTTTGCTTCTTTGTTTATGCTTCCTGTATGATACTACATTTTCTTTATTTTATAACTTGCAATGTTTTGTTATCCTCAAATGTACAGATATGCTGTTTAGAATATTCAGAAAATCATCTACCGGTAAGTATGTGTTTAAATCAGGAGCCTCTGGAAAGAGATCCTGGGTAACACCAGGACTTTCTTAGTAATAGGTCCTGGGGTAGCAATTGACATCCATTACATCGTTATTTTCCCCATTGTTTAGAGAACAACTGATAAATTGTTGTGCTAGTGTAGTGGAAAGATTTATGAAAATAATCAGTCCTTGCCATTATGTACTTTAAAGTAATAATTTTTTTGCCATACTGCATAAAAACATGAAGTTACTACTGCAGAGGATGTTGGGTTTGTTGATGTCGACGAGCGACTTGCATACGAGGGTAGTGTGGCCACTTTTTCACCAGGCTTACAGGAACAGATCATGTCTATCCTGAGTCCTTGAATTATTTACTTATGTAACAATTGGGATCTTGAGTGGTGTCCCAAACAGTCTCACAAACGCCAAAGCAATAGGTGTGAAGCATTACCAATCCTGCAGGAGGGGAACTGAGCATTCCATGACCTGAGGAGATCTGCTTAGTCTTGAAGGAGCAGCTAACTGGAAGTGAGGAACTGGGTAGGTCAGTAATACGAAGACTTCATTGCTGGAGAGATGAAGTGCGCCGAATTCGCTGCTGTGCGACCTCCTACAAGATGGTCCAATTTTGAGAGCGTCATCAGTAGAAGAGACCATAAGATAACATTTTAAAAGGATGTGGTCATCATCAGGTATCGGTAGAAATTATGTGGAGTAGGGAATTCTGCCAAACATGCTCGATGTACCTTTTATGGAAGGGAGAGATGTACTGAAGCAAAATTAATACCTTCCAGTGTAGGTGGAGAGTGTAAGGTTCGTGAAACACTGGGAGAGTGAACGGAACATGAAGTAATGCAAGAGCGTATGGTACGTGAAACACTGGGAGAATAAACGGTACATGAAGCAATGGGAAAGTGTACGGTACTTGAAACACTGGGAGAGGGAATGGTACGTTAAGAAGTAAAATCAAGAACTTCGGTCAAGGGAGACATTCTTGTAATTTCTGATTATACCAAAATCTAGAGAAAATGAATACCAGAAGAAAATCAAAGACATGGGACTTTCATAGTTACATCGCCTGAAAATGGTCTCACTGAAGAAAACAGTTTACCCTACGTGATAATAAGATGAGTTCGTCAGGGATCCTGTTCCCAGCTGTTAATAGAACTACAAGATACAAAAAGTTAATCAACATACCCTGAACACAGCTCAAACTGACAGCTATTGGTGTGAAATATAAACTTTGCATACAAAGCTACAAAATTTAATACATTCACGCAATTTAGATGGTCATGGTATATTAGGATACTGTTGTCTAACGGGAGAACAGAAATAAAGCGTTACCTAAAGACTACATAGGTGGTCTGTCTGTGTGTGGATCATGGGAGAAAGTTATCATATGAAAACCATTCCGCTGATATTTGATACTCAAGAACCTGCAGTAAGAAGTTTCTACCTAAATCCTTTTGACAGAATATTGACGGTTCATTTACTTTGCTGTTGGCACAGTGAACTTGGTGGGTCCCTGACGGCTGGGAGCTTTACATGTAACAGCATAGTCTTCATATCAGAGGAAGACTGATGGACCTCTCCCTCGTAAAATGTTTCTATCTCGCCCAGGATGCACCTAACACAGAGCAAATGCAACGTTGCTTTCCAAAATGCGATTTCCCAAATATTAGTTTTTTTTCTTATTTTTTTTTTTTTTTTTTAGTAAGAAATTCCAAATCCTCGAAAACTTTCAGCACAATAAACACAGGCTTTTCAGTTCCCTTCTGGTACATCAGTTACACTGCAGAACGACAGGAGTCGCCGACTAAAGATGGCTAGCCCTTCCCTTTCTTAGGCGGAAAGACAAATCGAAATCTACAGTGATGTAGACGAAAAAAACTGAAAAAGATTATGCCCTAATGCGTTTGTTGCTGTGTTCTCTAGTGCACCCCCCCCCCCGACTTAGGGCAATCCTCCTCCTCTTCTCAAAAGTAACCCTGAATGAATGAAGGAAAAACTTGGCATTGAAATACAAGATTGTAGAGAGAATAATGTTTTTTGCCGCCGAGTGTGTATATATGTTATTTGTAATGACAGGCCAATAATTTTTCTAGCAGACAAGTGAAAATGTAATGTTTCTTGAAGGTGTATTATTAGATTTAGTTTTTGACTTTCATTTAGATGGTGCCTTTGCATGAAAATCGCTTCTTAGGATCTTTCCAAACACTTACTTAACCCCCCCTCCTGCATTTTCCTGCATTTGTACCAAAAAACAAAATCTTAAAAGAAGAAATTAAAGAATATGTCAAAACTGTTTTTCATTCTCTTAAAACAATATCCTATTTTTATATAAAGTCAACTTTTCCAACTAAATCCAAGGGAGGCAAAGATTCGTACATAGTACCTAACCCAAGCTGCACATAATCTTAACCTCGCCTCCGAACACCCTGGGGGATTTCGTCCACTTAGGGAGTGTTTAAAAGTGTCAGTTTACGGCAGAAAGGATGGTCCATAAAACGTAGAGAGGCGAATGGTGGCAGAGGAAGACCAAGGAGGTGTACGACAGTACAGAAGGAGGGGGCGGAAACAGGAGCCAATGGAGACCAGTGGAGATCCCAAGAGGTGCAAGACGGTTGGGGATGAGGTGGTAACGACAAGGGCACTGCGGAAGTATATGGCAGGCCACATACGGCATCATCTTTAGTTCTACTGCATGGCCATAGCTGGCAGTCAGCTCTAGTTCCACTACACGGTCACAGATGGCAGTCGAATCTAATTCTACAGTAACCCTAAAGATGGTAATCGTCCGTAGTTCTACTGGACGCTCTGCATGGGAGTCAGCTTTTGGTTGGTTGGTTGGGTTTCAGGCCTATCAACTGCCAGGGTCATTAAGGCCGTCAGCGTGAAGCTACACCCACCAACTAAAAAATCTTTTAACACCTTACTTAGGTGTTAAGGATAATTCTAAGACCACATACACCCTTACCGCGCACATGGCCCTGCGGCCCATCTCAGCTCTTGTTCTAACGCTCATCCTGAAATGGGGTGGAGGGTGGTTGTTAAGGGCTTCTCGGGTCATGTTTGTGTGCATATACTTTGTATCTTTATGACTGTTGATGGAGGAGGGGATCTGTGAGTACGGGTGTCTAATGTGTTAGGCAGGGACAAGTATTATATTCTCTCATTTGACGTTGGAAGTTGATCTTGGAAAGGATTGGTTGAGAAGGGTCTAGTGCAGTTGGAAAGAACTGAGTGTGCAGCATATTGAGGTGGGATTGCATTGGGATAACCTTTCATTGTACAGGTGTTCAGTGCCTGTAGTAGGTATGCAGCCAGTGACTGTTGTGAGTGTTCCAGCTTGTGTTTGCAGTTTTTTATATTTACTTTTGAAAGGATGGACACACACACACATAAAAAAAAAAAGGCTCACGGATGAAAAACAATAATCACATTTCACAAGAAGCACTGTGCTACAGAGATCATGGTAACTTTACTGTTCCACTTTGCAGTCTAAAAGAATGGCAGTTGAAACATATACAGAAACGTATACAGTCAAATCTAGATTATTTACAGGAACACGATGATGCAAGACTGTTACGTGGACAAACATCATACATTTCCGAGTTCAACAAGAAATTTACAAAAACGAATACAATACAAATCATGCCATTGGTATCACAATACGAAACTCACTGGAACACGACAACTTTAGACAACACAGTTACAGTCAAAACAATTTATCAAGATGAAGACTGAGAGTGGCTCCGGGATCTTGCCACCCCTATGACGGTCTTCACTTCGTCAACCATTTGTCACTATACGGTACTAGGAAGAGGTTCAGGTTCAGAATTAAATCCTGAAAGTCTCTCACCCTTGTAGTGATACACTCAAACTGACAGTTCCTATGATTCCTGTGAAGCTTGTTTCGAGCCCCGCCTAACCAAATGGGTGATTCTGAATCTGTACCGTTTAGAGAGTAGCGTTAGTTCTTCGTGACTATATTTGTTTGTAACCCAGAGACCAGGTTGCTAGGTGGTGCATGCTGGGGGTTGTCTGTACCTGAGCTTATGTCTGGATGTAACAATTGTAAGTTGTGAGCTGTGCTTGGTTCTGTCCGGTACCTTCTGCCACATCATGCAAAACCTTTTATTTCATGTTTTCGAGATCACACATCACGCTCTTTAAAACAGATTTTTGTTACTCGCAGAAATAGATCTGTGTTCCTTTTGAACAAGTGCCATTGTTTTTTTGTGGTTCCAAAGGTAGTTTTAAGAGACCTGAACCAGTTGAGCTTTCTTCCGGGAAGTTGGTGTCGTGACGGAACAGTTTTGCGTTTCGTACAATAAGCGAATCTCTCCTGTTCTCGGAAGGGATTCGAAACAGTTTCGTTTTCCACTAAGAAGGTGGACTCTTGGCTTGGTTGTGGGCTGCTAACAACACAGCCTGCCAATCTCTCCTGCTGTACAAAGGAATCCCAAACAGTTTCGTTTTCTTCAAAAAATGTGTTCTCATGGCATACTGGTGGGAAGTCATCCCTATACAGGATGCTCATCTCTCTGCTGGGTACGGTGGTTTCATTCGGAACTAGGTTTGTTTCTCGATTCATATAGAATATCCCAAAAGTTTCATCATTAAACCTAATTGAGTTCAAATATCGGGTTGTGAAGCCTCATTCCCCCAAGATGTTTCGTGAACTTTCACTTGTTTTTTCCTTGTTGGAAGAGGTGAGAAGTCCTGTATACTCTGTGAGTTCATATGAAACAGCAGGAGCGGTGTGGTCCATGCCGAGTCTCATGCAGTCTCGCTCTCTGTGAAGCTTTGTTCGAGGCCTAAGCAGATAATTCCAGTTCAAAGTATAATGACTACTAGAACAGTTGGGACACAGTTTGCGCTGACTCCTCTATGGACACCTTTACCTTACAGTATCCCATCGGTTGCTGCTTAAAGCAAACCCTTTACTCAACCTGAACGCGCAGCTGGCATTCACATGCACATACATCTGACACCTCTGAGACCTCACCGGTTCGGGATCGTACATTCAGTGTGTAATATATCCCTAGTATCCTAACTTTACCTGCTTTGGCACCTCTCCTACCCACTGCAGGGTCACCTCACCGCAAGAGATGTTTACATTGCCAGTGTCGTGTATGAGAGTTTACAACGAGCAAGGCAGTATAAAGACTCGATTATTCTGGGGAATTCAAATGTACCGGAAATCAACTGGCGAACTACTTCAGGCGTAGAAGTGAGTATGCTAGACTTATCAACTTTGTCGAAGACAATTTTCTCTACCGTCACAGAGCAGACGAGGGATGCGACTATTTTTGATTTAGTTTTTGCATCCTAGTAGTTCTTAGTAACTAATACCCATGTTGGTGAACATCAAGGCACATGTGACCATGACATGGTTATCAACGATGTAAATATCTAAACTGATTCCCCTAAAACCAGTACTATTACCCCTAACTTTAAAAGGGTAGATTTGAATGGGTTGCGCGTCTCTTTAAAGACTCTCATCCATGATGGGTTATGCCCAGAGGAATTCTGGGCTAGTTATAAGCGTCACTTTATGCACCAACAAGATACATTCATTTCTATGCACGTCAAAAACAGCAAAACCAATAACAGATCTATACGGCGCAAAAATAACTCTACAAACTTAAAGAGATCAGGCGATGACCCAGATATTGCAATGCAATATAACACAGCCCAAGAAGTAGTATGAAGTGAGTATTGCAAGAGATATTAACAGGGATCCTAAAAGATTTATCAGTAGAAAAATAAAATCCGGAGTGGGGAACCTATTGTGGATGAAAAAGCATAACAACAACCATGAACAAATTATTTAGGTCTATTCTTACACTAGGAAGCAGCGACACAAATTGTGAGACACTGATAAATAGTACACTCACAATACCACAATTTATCGTTACAGTTAGAGTACAACCACTACAAACGGATAAGTGGAAGAGTAATGACAGTCCAGGTCCTAATCGATTTTATACACGAGTAATTAAAAAACATCAGACAGGAAGTTTCCAAACCATTAAGCTATGTTTTCAATAAATCTCTTCTGGATGGAATAACACCACAGGACTGGCAGACGTTACGCCTATATTCCAAAAGGGAAGCCGTGATATTCCACGCGATTACCGCCCTATTAGCCTAACATCATTTATACAGAAACTTCTGGCGTCGATTTTTGGAGATAAAATCGTAGCCTTCCTGGAACAGCACAATCTGATCACACAACTAGATCTGCTTTCTAAAACCAGCGTGGTTTTAGAAGAAACAGATTATGCCTTACAAATTTCCTGGAATTTCATCATATGTTATTCATTACCCACGACAAGACTAATGCAACAGATATATTTATGGACGTCCAAAAAGCACTCGACAAAGTCCACCATATAAAACTGATGTATAAATTCCAGGTCCTGTTTGCACTGGAAACTGGATAGAACCCTTGTTACGTCATAAGAGTCAGAGTCGTAATGAACGGTGAATTATCACCGTGGTCACCCGTGAACAGTGGGGTTCCCCAGGGTCCGTCCTTGGTTCTGTATCTTTCGTCATTTATATTAATGATCTTGACATAGGGCACAAAGACCGTCAGTACCAAATCAACTGAAGTGGATAGGCGAAGATTACAAGGGGATTTATACAAAGTCGCTGACCGGTCTAGAACGGCAAATGCCATTCAACATCAGTGTCAGCAGTTGCATGTAGAAGTCTCAACAAAAAATTCGATTATGAACTGGTAGGTCACAAGATAAAGGACACCCCTTGTGTGAGGGATCTAGGGGTCATTGCCTCCAAGAACTACAGATTTTTCCAGCATTGTAACGAAGCTGCCAAGAAAGCAAATAAGATGTTAGGGTTTATCAACAGAAACTTTACATACAAAGGGAGGGATATGATGCCGCCACTATAACTAAATCTAGTTAGAACCCACTTCGAATTAGCAGTGCAGTTCTGGGCCCCCTACTTTGGCAAGGATGTTCTTAAACTGAAAGGAGTGCAGTGAAGAGCAACAAAATCTATACCATCCTTGCGTAACATACCATATGAGGAGAGACTGCGAGAAATAAATTTGTTCTCTATACACAAGAGGCGCCTGCGAGGCAAATTAAAAGAATGTTTTAAAATACTTAAAGGATTTAACAGCGGCGATATTTGAAAATTTTTTTACAGGCACACCAGCACTACCAACGAGAGCCTATGGCCAAGACTTATAGGTCACCGAGTTAATCTTGATTGTATGAACTGTCCTTCACCAGCGACGTTATTGATTCTTGGAATAAGCTCCACGAAATGTTATTCTGAGCAATACTGTCAATATCTTCAAAATTAGGATTATAACCTGTCACTCTCCAGTACTGAATAATTTTTTTAATCAGTCCCCATAACGTAGTGGTATATTAGGGCCACCTTTTCAACCACACACCTTGCCCTAACCATGCTGAGATAACTTACCAACACCGAATAACCCTGCCGTCTGCTCTGTGGGAGTAGGATGCAACTATTTTATCATCCGCATGACGATTAATACTTACATTAAAGCTGGAAGGCTGGAGCACAAAGTTTATCCTCACTATTGTCTCTATTACAAAAAGTGAAAGGGTGCATGTCGTTGGTGATGGGATGCACAACATATTCACGTTCATTCTGCCTTATGAATTTCCTATAAAAAGTTCCTTCAGGCATAATAATCCTGCACGGTATTTTTCCTACCTGTTTTCCGTCAGAGAGAGTGGAGGATGGGGAGAGAGCTTTTCCTTAGCTATTCCCTTCTTCTACTGCTTTTACGGGGACTTTCTTTTTTCTCTTTAATAGTGTTAAGGCCAGACCCCCTCGTATGGACCGTAGGTCTGCGTGTTCTGAGTATCCGTGTAACAACAGTCCTCCTCGCTGCCCGCAGCACCTGCCGCAGGTTCTCCAATACTCTGGTAGGATGGTGCACATTGTATCCCAGCAATATCGTCGTTATTACCTTCTCGTCGCTGTTAAGTTTCACCAGAGTAAAATTTTCTATTCCCAGCTGCTCCTTCTCCAGAACATTAAGTCTTCCTGGCAGCCACATTGACGTTATGATCTATGGAAAAGTTTTCTTCTTTATATTTCAGCGAAACATGCGCCATAAATACTGCTGATTCCTCCCATTGAAGTTCCTCTGGGAGCTTGAATTTTACCACCTCAGCCAGGACTTCTTCATCCGACCTGATACTCATCAGCCTGCCGCTCTCGGCCCCATGCGGAATTTACCATACAGAACATGTCATAAAGAATGTCTACTACAGTACGAAACAAACCGGTGCCCGCTCACCCCTCCCGACTTAGCCAGTACTAGAGGTAAAGCAGTCATTATGAACATTTTCGTGCATTTAGGGAAATTACAAAAATAATATGATTTCAACTGAAGCTCAACTCCTCCTTCGAACCTGTTGCTGCCGCTGATCTTCCTTCAGCACACTCATTTAGCCAGTAAGAGACCACGGGAGTATCACTGTTCCTCAGACTCCGAATAAAGTTGTTCTGAGTCACTACTACCGATCATGGAAATATAAACTTAAACACAGCCGGTAAGTAAAGATACTTTAAATCACACCATTTACAATAATTTACAGTTTTTTTTTTCTGAATACAGGATATGGTCATAACTGTGCTGCGTATAAGACATCGTAATATACCATCCTGATTTACCGGACAATCGGCATCAACGGACATACTTTTCTGTATATGTCCGTTAAACCGAGTTAACTGATAGTCAGCTATCGCCCTGCCTTCTCATACATGGCGTTTCATGCCTAAAAAAAAAAAAAAATGGAGCATCTTCGAATCCTGTAACAAAGGAGGTGGCGACAATCTACCGCCTGGGCAGCATCGCAACTTTTGTTCCCCAGGGCACAGAATCCAATTCAAGTAGTTAGGAGAAAAAGAGAGAAGTTACTCCTGCCAGATAGCCTGTAAATAAAACCCATTTTCTTTTTGGAACTTCTTTCTTTTCTGTTATCTTGACCGGACGACTTATGTGACATCAGTGAGACGAACTTAGATTTTTTTCTTTTTTTTATCTCCGGTGTAAAATACTGTCATCATATGCATATCACATGCCCATCCAACTTTGACCAGCTATCTACATGCATATGTATGAGAAGCACAAATTTTAATGCAGTAAGAAGAGAAAATAAAATATATTGATATTGATAATACAAATAATACTACTATACATAATGATAATCGTAATAATAGTATTAATAACAATAATAATAATAATAATAATTATAATAATAATAATAATAATAATAATAATAATAATAATAATAATAATAATATCCCTGGGGTAGGGAAGAAAGAGTTCTTCCTCCATATTCCCTGCGTGTCGTAGAAGGCGACTAAACGGGACGGGAGCGGGGGGGCTGGAACCTCCCCCTAACTTCTTTTATCTAAATTTCTAAAAAAAAAAAAGGGAGTGCTCATCCTCCTCGAAGGCTCAGGCTGGGGTGTCTGAATGTGTGTGGATGTAACCAAGATGAGGAGAAAGGAAAGATAGGTAGTATGTTTGAGGAAAGAAACCCGGGTGTTCTGGCTGGTAATGAAGCAAACTCAAGGGTAAGGGGGAAGAATGGTTTCGAAATGTCATAGAAGTAAAGTCAGGGAACGGTGAGAGGACAAGAACTAAGGAAGGAATAGCACTGCTGAAGCAGGAGTTGTGGAAGTGTGTGTCAGAAAGTAAGGAAGTAAATTCTAGATTCATTTCGGTAAAACTGAAAGTGGATAGCGAGAGAAGAGTAACTATAAGTGCTTATGCACCTGGCCATGAGAGAAAGATCATGAAAGGCAAGTGTTTTGGGAGCAGTTGTGTGTCAGCAGTTTTATGTAAAAGTCCAGGTATTAGTGATGGATGATTTAAATGCGAAGGTAAGTAATGTGGCAGCTGAAGGTATGATTGGGACGCATGGAGTATTCAATTCTATGAATGGAAATGGCGAACAGCTTGTGGAGTTGTGTGTTGAAAAAGGATTGGTGATTGGGAATACCTGCTTTAAAAAGAGGGATACACACAAGTATACGTATACGAGTATGAGAGATGGTGAGCGGACATTACTGGATTACATATTAATTGACGCGTGTAAAAGAGGGACTTCTAGATGTAAGTGTGCTGAGAGGGGTAGCTAGTGGTATGATTTGTATGATCACTATCTTGTAGAGATGAGGGCGAAGATTTGCAGAGGTTTTCGGATAAGAAGAACAACGTCGGGGAGAAGAGAGTGGTGAAAGTAAATGAGCTTGGAAAAGAGACTTGTGCGAAGAAATACCAAGAGAGAGATTGATTGTAGAATGGCAAAAGGTGAGAGCAAATGAAGCGAGGGGAGTGGGTTAGGAATGGGAGGTATTTGGGGAGACAGTGATTGCATGTGCAAGAAATGCGTGTGGCATGCGAAAAGTAGGCGGTGGACAGATTAGAAAGGGTAGTGATTGGTGGGATGAAGAAGTAAAGTTGTTAGTAAAACAGAAAAGAGAGGCGTTTGGGTGGTACCAAGAGGAAGGAGTGCAAGTGATTGGATGTATAAGTGAAAGCAGCAGGAAGTCAAGAGGAAGCTGTAGGGGTTGAAAAAGACGGCAAATTTGTGATTTGGACGAGTTTGTATCGGTAAACTTTACGGAGAATAAGTTCTTTTGGAAGAAGATAAATAATGTGCGAAAGACAAGAGCACAAATGGGAACATCGGGGAAGGGGGCAAGGGGAGAAGTGATAGTAGGTACTGATGAAGTGAGGAAATGACAGAGTGGCAGATTAGGGTGTTTTGGTCGGGGTGGTATGCGAAGTGAGAGGGTCATGGAGAGTGGTATCGTGAAGAATGAAGAGGTGGTGAAAGCCCTGCTTAAAATTAAATGAGGCATGGCCGCTGGAGTGGATGGTATTGCAGTTGAATTTATCACGAAAGGGGTTGATTGTGTTGCTGATTGGTTGATAAGAATTTTCAATGTATGTATGAATCATGGTGAGGAGCCTGAGGATAGGCGAAATGCATGTATAGTGCCACTATATAAAGGCAAGGGATATAAAGGTGAGTGTTCCAGTTACAGATGTCCAAGTTTGTTGAGTATACCCGGTAAGTTATATGGGAGTGTATTGAATGAGAGAGTAAAGGCATGTACAGAGCATCAGACTGGGGAGGAGCGGTGTGGTTTCAGAAGTGGAAGAGGGTGTGTGGATCAAGTGTTTGCTTTACAGAATATGTGTGAGAAATACTTAGAAAAACAGATGGATCTGTATGTGACATTTATGAATCCGGAGAAGGGTTGATAGAAATGCTTTTTGGAAGGTATTAAGAATGTGCAGTGTGGGAGGAAAGCTGCTACAAGCGTTGAGAAGTTTTCAGCAAGGGTGTGAGGCTTGTGCACAAGAAGGAAAAGAGGAGAGTGAATGTTTCCAAGTGAAGGTTGGTCTGCGGCCGGGGTGTGTGATGTCACCGTGGTTGTTTAATTTGTTAATGGTTTGAGTGGTGAGGAAGGTCAATGCGAGAGTCTTGGAGTATGCCGTCTATGAGGGATGAGAGGGCCTGTGAAGTGAGTCAGTTGTTGTTTGCTGATGATACTGCAATGGTAGCAGATTCGAGTGAGAAACTGCAGAAGTTGGTGACTGAGTTTGAAAAAGTGTGTGAAAGGAGAAAGGTGAGAGTAAATATGAACAAAAGCATGCTTATTAGGTTCAGCAGGGTTGAGGGACAAGTCAGTTGGAGTGTGAGTTTGAATGAAGAAAAATTGGAGGAAGTGAAGCGTTTTAGATATCCGGGAGTGGACATGGCAGCGAATGAAACCATGAAAGTGAAAGTGAGTCATAGGGTGAGGGAGGGGGCGAAGGTTCTGGGAGCATTGAAGAACGTGTGGAGAGAGAGAACGTTATCTGGGAGGGCAAAAATCGGCGCGTTTGGAGGAAAGTAGTTTCAACACTATTATACGGATGACAGGCATGAACTATAGATAGGGCTTTGCGGAGGAGTGTGGATGTGCTGGATATGAAATATTTGAGATAAATATGTGATGTGAGGTGGTTTGATCGAGCAACCCCTGGTTAACCACAGCTCTTTACCCTACACTGTGGACTTTGTCTGTGTTGATGAAGAGATGAATTTTGCTAAAAAATTACAGTCTCTATGAAGACATTGAAGGATACCGAGAGAGAGTATCTGATGTTAATTCTCAAGTTAATTTTATTTTCTACGTATTTTTGTGAGAAGTTTTCGAGGACATCAAGTAACTGAGAAAAAGTAACATTTTGTAAAAATGAATAATGATAAAAATTTTCCTATGAAAATGCAAGTCTATACAGAAAAAAAAAAGATAATGGGAAACTCACATATTTACTTGTCACATAACTGGATATGTTGTTCAACATTCGTAGTAAATTATAAATATCTTATTCAGAAATTTCAGGGGAACTGAGACCAATGCATCACAAGCAAGTGTATCCTTTGTCTCTTAATCTACATCCAGGACGCCGCTTTCTCACCCCACCCAACAAAGTGGCCCTTGCAATATCTTCTTCCTGTATTTCCTTCATTGCTCAACTTTACACATTCTTGCACCCTGAAACGACTCTCACCTACATATTCCCTCACCTTATCTTTCTACCTCTTTCTTGGTCTCCCTTGTTCCCTTTTCTTCACCTCTCTCATATGCACCGCCTTCATTATCCTTTCATCATCTGTCCTTTCCATATGGCCATATTCCTTAACAGCTCCTCCTTCCGTAGGACTCTATCCAACCATTATCTTCTCTCCGCCATTCCTCCCTCTCATAACCTCATCTCCTCATCCTCTTCCTTCGTCTCATTCCATTTCCCCAGCCTCAAAACATCCATCTCAGCGCCCTTCACTCTCCCTGTCACTCTGCTCTCCCAGCGCCTCGTCCCTCGGCCACACGTCAAGATAGGCGGAGCTCCTCCGCCTAACAAGGTCCTCCACACGTGCGAACTCACAGTCTTCCCTCCCGCGATTTTTCATCAGAACTCCAGCCAGCCCACCTGCCTCCCTTTCATTCCTCGATACTGTCAGCGCCACTGACTTAAATGCCAAAGAACTGCAGAATAATGTGAGGGAAGTCGACTGCAAGAGGAGGAAATTGAAAACGAACGATGAGAAAGGTAAAGTGATTGAGTTTTGAGAGGTGAGATCTGGGGGTGCGAAATGTGGTTGAATGATGGGCGCCAAGATAGTAGAGTATGATGACGGTCTTGGCTTTGGTCTGAACCTTAAGGTTAAGGTCAAATGCGGTCGACGCACCCCCAGATATGGACCACAACACTAACAACAACCAGCTGTGCAGAATACAGTACAGAACAACCACACACCCCATTACATTCCAGCTCCCCAAACATGAAGCATTTCTAACCCAAGCAACATTCCCACTCCCAAAGAACACACAACATACCCCAGCAACACTGCTCGAAAATCAACCACAAACCAACCTCACCCTTAAACAGAAGTCATGAAAAAATTAATCAAATTTGATCTTGATACAACTGTTAACCCACCAGTCACAAAACCCCTGACATTCAATGCGCACTTAGAGTAAGACCTTAACGAACTTTACTGGAACTGACGCTGACAACACAGCTGACTTCCTACAAATACAGTTCGGCCCAAATGCAATCTAAGCACTCACGGGAATACTCAATATCTCCGCAACAAAATCCCAAACATCTGGAAAACATCCAACGTCGTCCCCATCTTGAAACCTCCTTCATAAGCCCGCTAACTCCCACTGCTCATATCATCCCTTCTACTTTCACCGATATCCAAACTCATCAAAAAAATTAATCCTCAGCAAAATCAGATGTCCATTTCTTGCCCACGCAACACATCTTTAGATCGAATCACTCCATTACTATACTGCACATGGACCTCACACGATACATCCTGGATGGCTTTAAGAAACTACAACCGCCCCCCTCCCCCAAGCACTGCTTGACGTTATATCGCGAATGAAAAGTCTCCTGTGACGAAGCTGTATCATCGTCGTTTGATGGAACAGAGTGCAGTCTCCTTAAAGAACGTCTAGCTTAAAGGAGTCCATCGCGTCTCTGCGTCTGAGTGCAGAGCAGCCTTGGAGCTGAGGGAACCTTTCGACAAAGGGTTCTTGGGTGACACTAGGACAATTTTAGAAAGAGGTTCTTGTGTGTGTGTCTGTATGTGTGTATGCTGATCACGCTATTCAATGATGATTTCATGAAGGGGTAATCGCACTTCAGTAGCAGTTCAGATAATTTCTTTTATTGAAACTTTACAGTACACTTCATGTTTCACGAAAGAAATCCGCCTCATCAAGTTGCAAACATTTCACCGACTTCCAACACCCAACACAAACACACAGACTTGTACACCTATTTACTTTGTGAATTGTTTATACTTGATGAAGTGAATTTTTTCCATGAAACATGTAGCGTATTTCAAAGTTTCAATAAACGAAATCATTCGAACAACGGAAGCGCGATTACTCCTTAATATATATATATATATATATATATATATATATATATATATATATATATATATATATATATATATATATATA
>JAYMFT010118931.1:0-13310 GCA_038088735.1 Panulirus argus
TATCTTTCATCCGAGGCCATAATTGAGGCATCCTATGTACCCTACAGCTAAAAAAGCGATCTTGAAGACAGACCAAATCCTTTGCTAATTAGCCTTTCCTAGAAATCATGCTCAAATATGAAGAATTTTCTACCTTGTCTCTGGTTAAGCATTTGCTGGGTATTACAAGCAGTGCATTAAGATCTAGCGAATCAACCGTTGAAAGGGCAGGTTTAGGGTTTAGATGTCTTAATCATATCAATAACTGCGACTAAAAAGATATTAAATGACTTTTTGTCGGCAAATTCAACGATATAGCTTTCTTTTCAAGTTCAGTCTAGAAATCTTGCAGAAAAACAAAAGCAACAAGATACATTCATTCAAGATCTTTATAACAAAAATTGGAATTAAGTTTCAGTGAAGTATTCTATTTCCAGTAATCACTGTGTAAATTCTCAGAGCTATTATGAGTAGGTACGGGTATTTTACATACGTATTGCACTTTAGTGATGTATGGGTATATTTCATGCGGTGGAATATGAGAAATGTTCTAGTTCGGACAATATACTGCAGTGTAATTACTGCCCTGCAATCATTTGATCAGCTGAAAAGATTTAATGTCAATAATATGACTCCCAGTTGATATTGATGCAAAATATTGGTTATCAGTCAAATGCAAGAGACATATGACTCCTTATACGGCTAAGCCAATCTTAAAATAAAAAGTGCTATTGAAAATGCAACTCCTTTACTAAACCCTACTGGCCTGAATTCTAACTTGGAGCCAAGTCGAGACTTTACTATACTAGGCAAAGGGGGCCTTCTTTAATTCCCCCAGGTGCTCACTAGACATGTAAAGGAACAAAGTGAGACTAATTGTTTCCGTAGTAAGTGGTTAAACACCGAATGACTTTTATATACAGAAACGACTTTGGTGATCATTAAATGATCAGTTAACGTACCCGTTTTTCTATTCTTTTCTTGAAAAGTGAGGCGAAGTACTGTCACCCTACGACAATAATTTTACAATGTCACTGACTTGATTAGGTCAAAACAAATAGAAAACGGGTAAGGTTAGGGCATAAACTCGTTTAAGACCTCACTGTCAGTGGTAAATGCTTAACCAAGTGCTAGAAGCGTTTAAAAAATCACCATAAATGTACTTGTAAGTACAGTTGGGCCATCTATTTCCTTACCCTTCAGCAGAAAATATAGGATCTCTGATGCGTCGTATGATTTTGGCAAGACAGCCAGTCACTTTATATAGAGTTTTGGGTAAATTTGCATACATTTAGCTCTTCTAACACCAGCAGCTAGTACACTGTGGTGTATTCTGCGACAGACGGCATGGGTCGGTGGTGCAACTGGCAACGAACCAAATGAAACCTCGATCAAGAGTCGTCACTTTTACAGTTCTATGACGTAAACTATAAAGGTATTTTGACTTTATCTAGCAAGTTACCACTGGGAACCTGTGGTTGTAACACTGTGTAAACATAGTCACAAAGTCATACTGTGATTTCATGAGCCTTTTATCACCCAGACAGCCATCAATCACAGAGTTTAGGCTGTTTGCAAAATAATCGGACATCGATTTCATTAATAGCGCTTCGTCTTATCATTAGGAAGAGAGATTCGAAACAGCACTGTTCTCGTCCAACTGAAACAATCCTCCCATAAAATCATGACACTAAAATAGCAATGACATGAACAGAGTAATTGGTAGGCAGTCTCAAACTCCTGTGAATGGCAGGTGTTAGACAAGTTCCCAACGAGTTAATTATTACCATTATTGTCATTATGATTTAGTTATCTCATGCCAACTATGGTATACTTATGTGAACAGCTACACCTAGTGTTACAAAAACCTCTCAGACGTACCGTACAAGATGAATTCATAAAAAACGAAAGGAAAAGTATATATATATATATATATATATATATATATATATATATATAGGTTGTCGTCGACTTACGACTGCGATTGGTTCCGACAGACCAGTCGTAAGTCGATCTGCTTGTAAGTCGACCTATGTTATAATTACCTTAGTAGAAAATGACATTTTCCTTTTGGTAGACATCTTGGGGGTGATAATGTAGAAAAATTTCCAAAATACAGGAGGAAGTGTGTTGCGCTGGGAGGTTTGTGCGGGGCGCGGAAATAATGTGAGAATCCTCAGCACTTAGCCTCCCAGCCTTCTTGCAGCGCCAGGAGCTGGCCCGAAACTGTAGTACGGAAGTGGTCGTAAATGCGGTCAGTCGTAAGTCGCGTAGATTGTAAGTCGAAGACTACCTGTGTATATATATATATATATATATATATATATATATATATATATATATATATATATATATATACTTTTCATAACGACAGTCAGATCTAAAACAACGTGAGAAAAATATAATTTCATGAGCTTACTGCAATGCCAAACGACGCAAGATGTACCGTACTACTCAAAATATATCATACTGTACTAACTGTTGTGTGTGTGTGTGTGTGTGTGTGTGGAGAGAGAGCAGTTACTTCCGAGAGGGGAGGAGGGGAGAGAGAGGGATGGGGAAGAAGGAAAGAGAGGGATACGGACAGGGAGGGAGAAAGATGGATATCTTCTACCGGAAATATGATAATATATTAATTCCAAGACAAAAAAAAAAAGGAAAAAAAATGAAGTCATCTCAAAACTTTCGCATAAAAAGACACGAAAACTTAAAAATCGATGCAATAGCTAGTAAGACATATCAGTAAACACACTGCCAAATTTAGTAATGTGTGCGTATCGTTTCGGTACACTATCAATTTCCCTGCATTAATTATCAATCATTTAAAAGAGGTAATAATACATAATGGAATCTCCTATATCCACCACAAATTAGCAAAAAAACGCAAATGGATGATTCCTAATTGGTCTTCTTTTCTTTAAAAGCGTTCTGACGTGACTCGAAGATGATGATGACTTAAAACTCCTAAAATGATGTTATGATAACGACTACGGTGAAAGAACTGACAGACGAACTTGAACATCTAAGTTACCCATATATTTCGTTTTCTACCAACATATGATGAGAGAAAACGAGGAAAACTAAATTTTGGTGTAACTATCTTAAACATATCGTATGATATACACAAACAACAATGATGATGCTCGCCAAGGGCAAATCACAGCACATGAATTTCGCTATGTACCACATATGCTCTGATTAAACTGACACCTAAGTCAATCATTTATCTCGTATCTGCAAAATTTCATACAAAATGTGCTGCAACATCATGAGAATTCCCTATATACTATTAGGTGCTCGACAATAACGGTATAGCTTCAATTGACACAGTTGTGCTGCTAGCTTTCCATAACATGGCAACTTTACTTAAGTTTAACCTTGAAAATATTCCACAATCGATATCCCATTTAAAGGGGCTTGGCGGATGTTGGTAGTCCAAGCTTTAATGGAACTGGCATGCTTAATTTTCCTGTCATCTGTAACCATTTGGACCTAGTTCTGCCAAGAACATATAAACGCGACTGTTCGTCCCATTTACAAAGCTTGACATTTAGATCAGCTTACTGCACATCTTTCTTTTATACC
Organism: Panulirus argus; assembly: GCA_038088735.1. NCBI lineage: Eukaryota > Metazoa > Arthropoda > Malacostraca > Decapoda > Palinuridae > Panulirus > Panulirus argus. The sequence goes on from JAYMFT010118931.1 coordinate 3,565, forward strand.
TAAATATGGTCTTTGCCTACCCAACCTCCAAACCTCATTAAGAAACCTTCTCAGCTTAAAGATTAGTTGCTTTACAGAGCATTTTTAGTTTAGGAAGTTGCCCCAGTATTTTCCTATGCATCACATCTGTTGGTCTGGACCATATATGCACCATCCTTATGCCTCAAGCTACCCACACTAAACTTACACCTTCATATAGTGTACCTGAAGTAGTCTCTTCAGCACTTTTTAGGGGCTTTTAGTAAACGACCAGCTGTTTACATTTGAGCTGCCTTTAATGCCCTTACTGTACAGCTGCCCCTAAACTGTAACTACAGTTGCATGTCAGCTCCTGCATCTGTCTTCTCTATAGATAAATCTGCCTTCTATGTGTACCTTCAGCTTTTTCCTGGACGCTCCTAATTCCTTCCTCTGTAACTGCACCTGCCTCCACCATACTTACAGCTTCGTCCAGAATACTTACAGTTATTCGACCTATAGATACAGCTGCTTCCACTATGACATAATATAATACAACTAACCCTCCTCTCCAATGCCCCCACCTGCTTCTCAACCTTTGGCTGCTTCATCTCTGCTTAAATCTGCCTCTACTGGACTTAAAATGTATTACATTACACTTGCTGATACCTCCACAAAAATTACTGCTGACCTCACAAAATCTGTTTTTGCCTTCTCCACACCCACCTCCACCAGCTGTATAGCCTCACTTTCCTCTGATATACTCAGAGATCCATCCACTATCCTTATTAACCGCCTTCCTAACATCCACAGCTGCACTAACTATACAGCTTTCTTCACAGTATCAGTGTATCCTTTAAGCATACAGTAGTCTCTACAATACCTATGGCTACCTACCTTAGACATTCATCTCAAATACATTCACTTCGTCAGCTCTTAAACCACAACTGCATACTCTACAATTACAACCATCCTGTCTAATTATGGCTGTCCCTTCTACAGGCTACCCAAAACTGCATTTGATACACTACAGACGCCGCATCTTAAACTACAGCTGCCTACATATCTCCACCAGACCTACAATTGTGTCCGCTACGTCTACAGTGCTTCCAATGCCCTTGAAAAAATATCATTATGGGATATCTTGTACGTGATGTTGTCTAGGGTGAATTTCAGGGGTTAATGCAAATCTAATACATATTTCTTCTAGCCTACTAGCTAATAACTAACCAAAACTGATCTTGGCTCAAAAGTTATATAAACAGTTACCCAGAGAATAACCAACAAGCTGCTTCGTCTGAAATCACTTCCACAACTTACTCTAATGAACAAGTATGAATAGAGAGATCTTTCTCAATACATGTTTCAGTAGGTGTGTGACGATGAAATTTTCAGGACATAGTGTCTTCCTTTCCATCATCTTTTGTGCCTAAAACCATCCCCCCTCTGGCCACCTTTATCCCAAACACAGAGGACAAAATTCCCTTAAGATAGAATCAGGTTGCTAGGTTAGGTTAAGATCGGGTAGACTAGAAATGGCGTATATTTGGTGGTTGATTATTTCCTTGGGGCTCTGGGGGATTCAATCTAAAAATAGGACATCAAGGGGTATTCTGCCCCACCTTGGATTTCATTTTGGGAAATTTTGTCTGATAAGATTTTTTCTACTGTGATCAATTTTTTACCTGCAGGACTCAAGAAGGTATCAAGGATTTTTCCTGACTGATAGAACTGAGTATACCTCAGGGATTGTTTTTTCCAGTGTAAGAATAATTACAGAGACTTACATGATCAAGTCCAGATGGGGCTTCTTGTGTTCTTCGTGTTCAGTCTTCTAATTTTCTTGCTTACTCCTTGGAACAATACTTAAACACGTTTGCTATATGTAAAGTGGACACATCACAACTCACTTTTGGCCATCCCCACTAAACACACACATATCAAGAACTTAAGATTGCTTAGAAACTTAATAAAAAATGTTAGTACTAAAAACTCTTGAGTTCATGGTCAGATTTTCATTTCTGTAGGACCAACTAATTTTGCCAACAACGTTTCTTAGCCATAAAGCTAGGATTACTTTCTTCACCACCTGCACCAACTCATCTCTCTTAGGTGGATGGGTCACTTCCCTCCCATCCCCGCAGTATTTTTCAATGAACCATATTTTCCATATATATCCAAGCTTCACTAAATTTTTCACTACAACACCATTCCTCGTTATTGTTAATTCACTCTATTATACTTGAAAAAATGGTACACTTCACTCCACGTGATTCAAAATTTGATGGTACTTATTTAAACTTCTTACTTTCTGGATACTAATACCAAGCACTGCTTATCACAGCAATGACTTCATCTTGATGAACAGCCTTACTTGGTTACAACAGCACTTTTCTTGTAACTGATCAAGATCACTGTCATTTCTCCTTCATTTACTTGGACCAGATCAATCACACATCTTTCCTCGTACTGTATGGAACAGCTTTAACATAACCTTATGACACTGCTGCTCTGATACACTACATTTTTTTCATCAAAACCATTAAAAAGAATGTTCAAACCTCTACCCCAACACAGGAGAGTTGGGGCCATCCGCTGCTTCGCTGCCCAGCCCAGCCTAGGCCGCCCGCCCGTCCGACTCCTGCTCATGTATTTCACGAAATCAACCTCACAAAATAACTCAGCTTCCATTTTACTTTCCTGCAATCACTTTCTTCGACAAGATGTGTATTCCTTTATTTTTTTCCACAACTACATGAACTTTTAAGTCAACGTGGTATCGTTATAACTGTAATTATTCCACCCACCCCTCCCCCCAAAAAAATCAATACAGATTTTTATAACTATAGAATACAGGACTTCTGAACAGACTGTATATGAATTAGTGCCAGATGTTAAAATGGGTATTCCATGATATCTCTGTATATGAAAATTACACTGTGTAGGTTCATGCCCCCACAGGTGGGTACAGGCAGCTTTGACACATTTGACAGTGCTAACCTGTTAAGGACTGTCACTCCCAATTTTATTTGGTTCCTGATCGACAAATCATACTCAACCCCTGTGGCAGTCCCTATATACAAGCCTATCCCCGTTCTGGCGATGAATAGTTAGTTCTGCCCTGTTTTGAGGGTTAAACATTAATTTAGTTCGGTAGGATGCAAAATAATAATTTGTTAGCCTAGTCCTAACTGTTGCACGTTAGTCAAATACAGTTCTGGCTTCTTTAGTCTGATTGGTTAAAGATAGCCTAGCCCATTTGGCCGTCATCAGGAATCCCACTCCTGCTCTAGCAATTACAAGCTTGTCGACCAGTTTTGCTGTAACCTTGATTAGCCCTATTTCTGGCAATCAAACAGATGCCTACCCATGTCCTGGGCGTTAAGAAAACCTAACCCTCTTTTTTTAGTTTCACTTTTGTGAGGTCTGACCTCCTTCCCCCTACTTAAGAAATTTTTCTCAATCTCTTAAAAAGAAAAATATAGTTATTGTTTACCATCTTTAAAAATTGGTTAAGCTTTTCTGACATCAGACTTTCCATATGCACTAGCTGTTTCTTCTTTACCCACAAGACCGAGACTGTCTTGATCTTTTCCATCTTCTAGGTTACTTTTTAAATCTTGATTAAGTATATAGGTAGTTTCACACAGCTTGTTCAGTTATAAATTTGCCTATAACAATCTGTTTTTTTTGACAGCCAGTTGGGTCGCTCTTAGTTTTGCTAGCTAGTTCGGCAAGCAATTAAATCCAGCAGGTAGGTTAGTATTTAGCTTTTTGGAATAGCAACAGTCTTTAAAATCCAGTCAAGTGATAATTTTGTCAGCAAATTAGGTGTCCCTCTTTTTGTAGCTACTGTTTAGTCACCTAGACAGGTTTGCTATCATTTCGACAACTAGCCCAAGTAGCCATTTACTGAACCTACTTAGGTAAGCCACTGTTGTAAAAGCAAGCTAGCTAGGTCGGTTTAGTCAGTTATGGGAGCCATATTTCCTTGGTTACTTCAGTATGCTAGATTTGTTACTCAGTTTGGTTTGTCATTACTGTGCCATATAGTCAAGATGATATCGACTAGCCAAGTAATCAATTTGTTTCCGCTACCTATATATAATTAATTTCTGAATACAGTCTCACCAACCAAGCTTTTTACCCTAAGATACATCAGATTTCCTGATATACACTTTGATCCACCATTTTCTATAAACGTTCAGTCATCTAATAGTTTTACCTGTCTGTAAAGGTCAGGTATTACTTTTACCAGAGTGGTAGTATATTTTACCAGTTTTGTAGATTAATCAGGAATTTTCCACCGTTCTGTTGATCACTGTTATTTAGTAACTGTGCCAACAACAGTTCTTAAGTAGGTGGCAAGATCAGCCAAAACATTCACAGTAGTGGGGTTAGTATTTTTGCCCTGCCAGCTTGCTAGATAACCCAACTTACTAGGTCATCTGTCCTGCTAGGACTCTCACTCAGTCTTCTAACTCCTTCAGTTTTGTTAGCTAATTTCTCCTTACAGCTTGCTAGATCAACTTCCCTTCTTGCCAGTTTGCCTGTCCTGCCTGCTGCACATCATGCTTTTTCAGCTTTATGGGCCATATTCTAGTTAGTCATCTAGCTTGGCCACATCAAGTGACGTCATACTGATAGGCCATACATGATTCTGCCGGACTTCTGTCAATTCACTCTCTCACCAACCTGCTGAATCAACCTGTCCTGCCAAACTGGTCCAGTCATGTTCTGCTACCTTAGTAATCCAACTTTTTGTCCTGACAGCTTGCTTGACCAACCTTCTGTCTTGCCATAGAGCTGGTAAATTCTGTCCTGCCAGCTTGTTGCAGCAATTTTGTCCAACCAGCTTTCTAGACTAGCCTTTTCAGTCAGCTCACTGAAACAACCTTCTCCTCCTGATGGACAAAATTTTCCCTCTGGCAGTTTACTTGGTCATCCTACTTGAAAGCTATTGCAGATCCAAACTTCTATCCTGATAGCTTGCTGAACCATCCCTCTCATGATGCCAACTTGCTGAACTATCCATCCTTCTATCCTGCCAACTTGCTGATCCAAACTTCTGTCCAACCAGCTTGCTGAATAGCCCTTCTGTCCACCTAGCTGGCTTAGCCAACGTTGCTAGGTCTGCTTCTTCATGCTCCAGCGCCATCTGCAAAATGAGTAATCTTTAGCAAAATGTTTCATAAATACTTTCTACCAGTGCACAAGCATAAAGAATAGTATACGGTTGACAGAATCAAATTACATTATGCCTTTACTTGTGTATTTTACTTCTATCATGTGATTACAACGCACGCAGCTTTCTTTATCAAAGTAAGCTGTCGTCACTTGCTCATGTAACTAGTGAAATTTGTTATTCCTTTTAACAAAAAAAAATCTGCCAAACAATTATTTCATAAAGATATGAATATACAATATGTTGCTCTCTACTTCAATGAAAAGTGAACACGAGTCATTTTTTAAAACATACAGCCTGTTTTAACAACTTCCATGCAGAAAACACATTCCTTACATAGTTTCTGACAGTATACAACACCAATCACTCATCCGAAGATATACTTGTTCATTCTGTCTCTTATAAGGAAATATCGCTCATTACGGCCAACCTCAAATTACATAATGGTAATAAACTCACCAAATGTATATACATAGAAAGGTTTTTACATTTTCTTCTCATATCTAACATTTCTTCATCGGTTTTAGTATATAACTACATAGTAGGTAAGTTTTTCATATGTACTTGCATCTTTGTCAGAACTCCACTTTCGCACGTTATTGCCATTCTCAGCAACTCTGGGATGATCACGAGCCGAAACGTTTAACGAGATCGTCAGTATACAACTTATATACACGAGGAAATATGAATTTTAGCTCTGAGAGACATCAACGCGGCCAGAGTGTGGTGAGGTGGGGTCACAACTCCCTCTCAGTCGCCCTGGCAACAGTGTCTGCGGCACGTGTAAACAGAATCTAAACCTCTGAGGTGAAATAATCATCACAGATGATACATAATGGTATTCTACCGTCAAAAAAATCATATGCAACAAACCTTGCTCGTTTCCTTTGTCAGGTGCGGGGGCGCGCGCCAGGCAGGTCTGGAGGTCTTCTTTCCATGGATGAAGTGGCTTTCTGCATGTCGTTAACACTTAAACGTATCCTGGGCTCTATGGTGGCCTACGGAAAAGAGGTACAGATGAAGGTGTTTCCCAGAAGCTGGCGGCTTTTCCGGAAGGGGTCTTCAACTTTACATCATTAAGGACCGAAGACTTCTGGGTGGTGACATGGCCTGTGAGAAGTGCCGATGGTTGGCGTGTGGACCACAGAAGAGCCGGCTGGAAGATGACTTTGTGAGCTGGGTCAGATTATCCGGCCCTCGAGCTGGACTCTTAAACCCAACCAGTTGTACACCCGCAGGCCGGTGTTCACAAATATCAAACATTAATGCTATTGGTTAAACACGAAGGATTCCTTTTCTTACATTATCCTGAGAGCCGCGAGCACCACCTTACAGCCGGTACTGTCGTCGGCAGCAGATAAAAACAACACCCAGGGGTGCTGGATGAGCACCCAAAACTGCCCCCGGGCCACCTATTTCGAGACGGAATTTACCACACGTCTCACTGGACACTAAATAACTCCTACGGTTCTTATGCAGTGTTTAATATTGCAGATTAACGGATACACTGCCAAACAACCACATATTGGACGGAGAGCCGTCCGTGTCTTGCTTCAACGATCACCGAGCGTCGTACTCCGGACCAGCCCTTCTCCTGCTATCTGCGCTGTCCTAAGCGAACTACCACCTCACTCCTGCTCCAGGATTTCCCCACTGCTTCACCATACAACGCGGTTCTTTGGTCATTGTACGAGAACATCACTGATTTCAGCGGTAGGCGTGGAAGGCGAACTATACTTTGCACTAGTCTCCCCCAGTGCACGTCCCTGCGGTGCTTACTAGCGGGGTTGCCATCTAGTGGGCGCCGCGCGAACTAGGCAGCGGCGGGAGCAGCCAGACGACGACGCCGCGCCCGCCCACTGCGCACTACGTTTTACCTTTCTCTCGCCTCCATCGTGAAATATAACGAATTTCTTATATATTGATTTTATGGGTTAAATGGCAGCTCTGATTACTCCCGCCTTTGTCAAAGAGAAATCTACCCTTGTTAAGCGTTACTTTGAATTCAACTTGAGTATAGATGAAACCATATATATGCAAGTTTTTAGACAGATCTCCCATTCCTATAGTTATATAAATCCCAGTTTATATATCAGTATAGTTAAAGGAATGTACCTCTACATCAAAGACCAAGATAACACAGATAGTAAATTTGTTACCTGCGCTTCACCTGCCCCGTCAATGAATGTTTTGCAACTGAAAATATCAGTGTTAGAAAATCAATTAATGCATTTTTCACTCGTGAGATGCTTTATAAGAGACAGTTTAAGACGACGCTATTCAAATCAGAGGTAAGGCTCCTGTGCTGTGATTGGCGGAACCCTGCGCAACGTCTGTTCTTAATCCTGATTGGTTGACGAAACAAAGCAACTGAAGACTACATTGTAAACAAACTCAGAACCTTATAAGGTTACACAGCAATATGATATCTACTTGACACAACATGCAGCAGGCTCAGAAAAAGGATCTTAATCCCAAAAACGCCAGTCATCACCGATAACTCCGGTATGCGTGTGTTGTACGTATCGTAAGACATCAACACAGTTTTGATGGATGGCACACTACTACTAATACTGATTTTGCTGGATTTCGTAACAGCTTCACGGTATGAATCTTGCAATTAAAAAAAACACAGCCGAGGTATAAAAGGTCATGTCTTTAGTACAAGAAATCATTCGATTTCACCGTTATCGATTGACATACAAGAATTTTGATCCCTGGGGACATGTCATACTTCTGCGTGTCTAGTGTATACGAAACAGGTAAGGAGAGAATGTGTTCGTACTGATAAGCTACACTGCTCTCCACAAGAGTCTTAGGTCCTCTCTACATTGCAGCCTAGATTCTCTCACGGAGAAACGGGACAGAAGGTTGCTTGAGGTTTGAGACGGTGAATCGAATCGGAATTGCAATGCATAACGTTGCTTCCGTAATTTTCGTAGACTGCATAGAAACAGATAATCAATGGATTTTCCATGACGTGATATATAGGGGCAAATAAGATCTAGGGAAGGATTATTGAGTAACACATATCCTGCACTTCTGGGAATATTGGTCTATAACAGCACACCCAAATGTCACAAGACTCCAGCTTAAGAAGTCTGCGGACATTACCACCCTTGTCTTCATTTCCTGTGGCGCCCCCGAACCCACTCACTCGCTCGCTGCCATACAACTTTGATCGAAGGAATCGACCATCCCCCCTTGATGTCACTAAGCTCATTACCAGTCATTGTGGATTACACGATTACATGTGTGTATTCTCTTCAAAAGAATTAATCATGGTTTTTGGTTGTCAATAGTTTAAAATGATGAATGATGAAATTTATATCCGTTTATAAGGAAATTGAGTTTTGGTTTATTTTACCGTACGTGAGAATAAACTAGGTTCATTCATAATAAGAGAATACATGTTCATTTTATCACTTCTAAGGCCTACATTTCTAATCTGTCTAAATTACATCCTTGTATCACCATTCGAAAACAGCACTAAATTCCGGACCTACGTAAATATAAGTTTTACACATACTTCTTGCGTGTTGCACTTATCGTTATACTGATATACTTCGGCCACGCGAAGATGATGACAAAGATGTGTTCGAATGCACAGATTACGTTCAGTATGTATCTTTGAGATATATCACTACAAAACATAATCATTAAATTCACTAATACTGAACTGTAAGGAGGCACATCGTCGTATCCTTTTCTTTGTCTAATTTATCTTTATATCAGCGATCAGACGTGCAAGTAGGGATGGGAGTGATTAACACATTGGTATTCATTCTTGCACTGGCTGAGTCAGACAGCTGACACTGACCCTAGTGCAGAAGGGACGATGGCACGAGTTGATATAATTAGATCTTCGCTTTTTTATCATTATTTCTGGGAACACATTTATCTCAAGACGAAACATTTTGCTATATTTATGGACATATTTCAGCAATTCCGCCTAGACTGAACGCAGACAGAACTACATTTGGTCTCTTTCTCTATACATAATACCTAACTTTTCCCGGAATTTGGAAATTCGATGAGGGAGAAACGTTGCCAAGGAAGCTGCCACATCACTAACGTCAGCGAACGATGGCTTGTAATAGATACGCTGATCTCAAAATACTGATATTCGTATACCACCCAACACTGACAGATTACAGTTTTTAGCTTTACTTTCATTCAGTGCACATTAGGTAATGGAAAAAGTGTTACCGTCTCGACAGATGTTATAGAGATTGATTTTCTTCTCGCATATTCTATAGCTATTCCTTAACTGTATTCAGCTCATTATATGCATACTTTAACATCAGGACTGATGTTAATCACACACATTCTTGACCTGAATTATCGATTATCTTTCAGAACACAAGAGGGAGAATAACAAGAGTGTTATAAGCTTAGATCAAGTGAACCACGTCTTTAACAGTGATCTACAGAGCTTTGAAAAATATGGAATATATATGATGAATATGGGAGTCGCCATCTCGGTGAACGGATCCAACATACAGAAATAAATGAATGGTGTTTACGAAATAATGATATATATATATATATATATATATATATATATATATATATATATATATATATATATATATATATATTT
>JAYMFT010118942.1:0-13310 GCA_038088735.1 Panulirus argus
CACACCAGGAGGCGGCCCTTGAGGGAGGACTCGGCGAAGGCGGCGAGGAAGGCCGGGTCGTGGCTCACTACCACCACCCTCACGCACCACGACCCCAGCCGCACCTGACCACGACCAGCAACTTTAGTTCTCACTGAAGAATGAATGCTGTTCATCATATCAGAGTAGATCGCCTCTCCTACAGAATATAAGTGTGACCCTTCCAACATATTTGCCCTAATAGTAATATCAGAATGGCTTAACCACTTCAAAACTATCGTTAGCGTAGTCTGCCCACCTCAGCAATGATGTGAGATTGACCTACTCTCCTCACCGGTAGTGCGAGTGACCTTGCCGACACGCGAGTAATGTGGGAGTGACCTTATCGTATGAGCTGTAATGTGACAGGAATCTAACCGCCTCAGTAGTAATGTGAAAGTGATCTACTTGCCTCAGCTGTAATTTGAGAGGTATTTCTGATTTAGTAGTAATATGAGAGCGACCTATTTGCCACAGAGGGACATACCCGCCTCAGGAGTCACGTGAGACTGACCTTCCTGACGGGGCGGTAATGTTAGTGACTTATCCAACCCACGTATGATGTAAGAGTGACCTGTACCTGCCTAGCCCGGCCAACCAGCTGAGAGAGCAAGGCCAGAGTCACGTTAGCGTCCTGATCGTCCTCCGCTGCCGTCACCTCCATCACCGTCACTCCCCAAGGGGAAGATACCTCGTTGCTCACCTCCTGGGAAGTGAAATTAGTCATTGATTCATTCAACTGATTGTTTAACGAACCATTTACAGCGCTTTGAGGCGGAAGGTCGCTCGAAAGTTTTCGACGAATGCCATAAAGAACTTGCTTTATGGATATAGCATTTTTCAGACAATAGCCTAAAAGTATAGTGATCAGATAAGAAATATTAACTAAATATTCACCCATCCCCTTCCACGAATATTCAGGTGTTCCAAAAGTCCCGAAATTTCGCTCGCAAACTGTACTGCGGTAATTTAAGAATAAGACAGCGTAAGCAGTGCAGAAAGTGTTTAACTATGATAGAATCCGCACTTAAAAAAAAAAAATTGCCCTCTTAAAGTTACGTGGAATGTATTAGATCTGACCACAAAATCATAAGATACAATTGTACTCTAAGATAGATAATAAAATCAACAACTCGAGTGATAAGAGTAGGCAATGCCTTGACGGTAATTAGTAGCACAGAAAACTTTCACACTAAATAAGAGCAAAATTACCTTAAGGATGGTGGAGGGTGAGGCGACGCCATCATTGAGGAGGATGAGTGAGCAGGAGGGTTGAGACGTGGCCTCCAGCACGCTACTCACTGCCAAACTAACGTCTTGTTTCACATCTGTGTATTCAGATTTATACATGTAGGTAAATATAAAATCTGAGAAAGCATAGTTGGTCAACATATGTTGGTGATTAGATTTCAGATCGTCAGGATAATTTGAGCATATCACAGATGATATGGACAGACGACAAGTGTGTAATGAAAAGAATAGTTTTGTGATAAAAAAAGGCAGCTTGGCTACAGCATTTATGGAACACTTTCGTAAGTTTAGAAGCAGTTTAGTCAGTGTTAGGTGCATACTTGAGGACGTTTATGAGCTGACTTAAAAAAGTGGCTACTTTTCGCATATCGAAGCACGTATATGGGCATCTTGATCACAGAGGTGTGAGGAGGCTTACCTGAGTGTGGGAGCTGCTTAGCCACAGTGTCAGAGAGGATGATTGTCGCTAGAAGCACGTTAACTATCATCCTCTTCCTTAACCTCTGCACTACTCACCTTTTAAAGATTCATTTTCTTTATTAGCATATAGATCCATACATACATATACATGCTGAAGAAATAAAAAAACACATGGGAGAGGAAACATGAGATCCTGAGCGCTTTCGTGTATTAACATATCTTCAGAGGACATACAGAATCATTCTGTAACTTTCCTCTGAAGATATGTTGATACACGAGCGCGCTCAGAATCTCGTGTTTCCTTTTCCATGTGTTTTTTTTTTTCAGCATTTATACAATCACGTGTTTGTTGTGATTTTGTGCGTACATATGATTACACACACACACACACACACACACACACACTCCCACACACACAGGATTTTATATTTCAGATGTTGCCGGCCTCCGCCTGCTCGAGGTTACACCTCGAGTGAAAAGTCACCTTTGACAAGGCTGTATCATTGAGAGTACAGTCGTTTCAAGAACTTCTCACTCCAAGGGAGTCTACATATCCCTGCCACTGGAACTAGCGCAACCATGTGCTGTAAGAGGCTTTAGAGGTCATGGGTAACACCAAGAATGCACAACGTACATAAACTACAGCCTTCCCTCTCCATAGCCAAGCTCTCTAGATCTATGTGTGATTTCCCGCGACCGCCTCATATGCTTTGGGTTCAGCTCAGTGACAGCATTTTGTCTTCTATATAAAACATCGCTCCAGTTCTCTCTATCCCGTGCACGCCTCACACCCTTCTGCATGTTTAAGTCCCAATCACTCAAAGGACCTTTCGCTACATCCTTTCGCTTACTCTTCAATATTCCCCTTCTCCTTATTCACCGTCACTTTCGACAAGTACATTATCTGAGACAGCTCTTTTCACTCATCCTCACCACATGTGCTCACATAAAAGATAGGATGTTGATGATAAGGAAATTATATAAATGTTTTCCTTAAAGAATGTGAGCCATTGAAGGAATCAATTACACATGCACTAGGTATACAGGCATTATTGTATAATCACCCTGCTCTGTATCATTAAATATTTCTCTTTCCACAGGGTAATGTTTGGTGGAAACGTTCCCCCCACAGTGAACTGTGTGAACTCTTGGCTAGTTTGTACGTCCCAGGCCATCCTTATAGATATAGCATCTTATTTTTTCCTCAACTTTACCTTTTTTCTATTCCCTCTAAGTTCTCTCATGTATTTCATCCGAGATCAATCATTTGCCTTTTTCTCTGATTTATTCTCCATAAGGAATCCAGCCTCCACCTGATTTCATCTTCACTTTAACAGTTACTTGTTTTTTGACCTGAAGCTTTTCTGTTTTGTAGTTTATCTCAGTCTGTCTTCTCCAGATGCGCCCCGTCATAAATACACGCGAATCCCATGTTATGGTAAATGCCAGCATCCTGCTACAAAGCTTTGTTTGCTTTGCTCTCGCGTTAATGGTTAATGACAATCTGTAAATCAATCTTGCACCATATTCACTCTCAGTACGTTACACTAAATCACGTTTATACAGCCAATAGCAGTATATCATACTGAAGGAAACATTCGTATTTCACACAAAAATCGGGGCTCCTCTCTTGAAGTGCTACCTATAGAACTGCCCTTGTGTACCAGGTCAACTCGAGTAAGGCTACAAAGACCTCCAGTCACTTAAAGCCATCAGGCTTCTTAATCACCCTGGAGACATATTCAGACGAGAGGCGCGGTAAGTGTAGCCACTCATGTGTCAAGAGAGAACAAGGAAAAACTATCAGAAACCTTTACCTTATTATGATAAGGAGCCGTGGGAGGCGATAAGAATGGGATATGACAATATTGAAGAAGACCTCTGTCTTCGGTACAACAAGGGTAGAGAGAGAGAGAGAGAAGACAGCAGTGTCTCCTTTCTGCAGGGAATGGTTGTATATACATCACACGGTCCAGATCTCACTAACATGCAACCATAGAGTATGGGTGAAGCTGTAATAAGATTGGCCAGCGTAATCGTCAGTGTCCTTGTTTTCTTTCATTCTATTGGTCGAGGGGCTTACGGTGACAGATGTGTGGGTGCTCGACACCGCCTGCAGCCACCGTGATTGGCCGAGGGAAGTTTGCGCGCGCAAGCAACACCTTCAGCGCTTTGGGTGCACAGAGTAATATTCAGATGTGCGAGGTCTGGCTCCTGACGTACCTCGCAGGGGAGGATTGGGGTCTCTTTCTTGCAATTTTCATCACGTACACACACACACACACACACAAACAAACAAAGCTTGTTAAGAAAGATGCGAAAAAGTGCTGTGGACCAGCGATTATTCGGCCCAATCTGTCTTTACCTTACGCTGTTTCAAGAATAAGATTATTAAGGAAATAAAGAAGAATCACAATCAGGAGTACTATTGCTTTATTATTTGAAATGTAGATAATGAAACGGTAAAAAAATAGAATGAACTAAACTTCCATCACTGAATCAGAGTTGTGTACACGCTCGTCCGTCTCTTTTTTTCTCTCTCTTTGTCAGCTGAAGTCGACGGTTTAATCAGACGCATCCCATATGGAGGTACTTTGTCTCATTATTAACAAGAAAAGAAAGAGTCTCTGTACCATCGCATGAGGTAATAATATCCTGGATTAGTTAATTACTGCTTAAGTACATGTACAACAGTGATTTTTTTCTTGCTAGCACTTCAGTTGCTGCCGATTTCCTCTAGCTGATAATCATCTTTTGTTTGGATGTAACAAAAGGAAATGATTTTGTGTACAGTACAACAGCCAAAGACACTTATGCTTAAATTACAAAAAAAAAAAAAAATTAACTGATTTTAGATCAGTTCGTATTACTTATGCAACTGAGATGGGAGTTTTGACTAATTGATTGCATTCAAGATATTTTCAAGTACATTAACGAATTTCAGATGGAGAAATGTCCCATCCTATGTCCAGATGCTAGCTGCCCCGTGGTAACTTTACTTAGAAAAAATATAAACGTGTCAAGACTTCGATGGTGAAGGACAGACTAGCCAGAATGAGTCCTATGAGGAGGAGCATGAGTGGTCCCTGCATGTGTGTGAGGGTGAAGGCCATAATGCTGCTGCCAGACTCTGCTCCCTGCTGCTGCTGCTGCTGTTGCTGCTGCTGCTGCTGCCGCTTCTGAGCCAAGTACTCCCGCTGCCTCCTGCTGCTCTGCCGACGGGCCTTAGCCAGCTGGTCGCTGCTCCACTTCTCGTACAAGCCTGCCTAGTGGAACGGAAAATAACCTTGTCTTTTATCTTTAGGTATGGGATTCAAATCTAATGTTAGTCACTACAGTCATATTTCACCTGAATTCAAATTACAGTTCATGATTAAATATCCTAACGTTGAAATATGCATTTCAAAACATAACTAGACTTTTATTCTGACTTATAAAACTTATTTACAAGTAAATGAATTTGTCGATACTTCAGTGTTAATGATAGTGAGTTAGTTCCTGTAGGACAGGAAGATCAGTGTTTGATGAGTAATGTACGTTAGCGCGGAGAAGCTCTCTGCCAACACTGGGCGGGTACTGCCGTGATCGTGATTCCCTACTGTTGAGAAAAGAGGTTTGGTAATTTGGGTAGCTCTTTCCTACTGACGGCCCAAGGTGTTGATGAATGCGTGTCCTGAGTTCACTTTCATGTGGTCCATATTTATTAACTATACTGGTAGACAACTGACGACTGCAGCTCCTTAGGAACAACATCCTTGAATAATGACTGGATTGTATCCCTTGCTTTAAAAACTACGCTAATGTTAACTTGTGGGTGAAATTCACGTAAAATAAAAAAAACAGTGTTTCCTTCGCGCAAAGACCAGTAAATGTTGGTTTCTTATATACCTATGTCGCGAAGGAATTCCCGCATTTACTTATTTTGATATCAAGTAATGGAAGGGTATCATTTTTTCCACTTATGTAAATTAAAAGTTGTCAGACTGGGAATCGAAGCTATTACAAAAGATAAAGGAATGTCATCCACAGACTTAAAAATGAAAACTAATAGCACTGTCTAAACAAATCGTCTATAAAACCAAAGATTTGAAATGTGATGGACATTTTTCCAGCCGCCTAACTTCATGGTGACGAAAAAATGCTGAAAGAGTGTCCAGTAACAGCTGTAATGCCTTGTACATTGACAAGACAAAGTCACACCTCAGGATGCGGATTTATAAACACTTTTCGTGGCGAACGAACGGCCTAATCAGCAACACAACAATGACCGTCCAGGTACCGTTGGCAGAAAGCTTCTCTGTACTAGCCAGTACTGGCTCACCAAACACCGATCTGTTGGTACAGGAATCCCGTCTGGTCTACAGGAACAAACCCACTGTAAGTAACAATGAGGTATCGACTGAGTTATTGCGTTTTTAGGTTAAGTTTCGTCAGGTGTAGAGTAGAACTGCCCAGTTGAGTGTGTTTAAGCGTTACCCGTAGAAGTGTAATCTCGTCTAGGGAATATCGCCTTTGTCAAACAGTCTCTCGTATTTAATCTATACATGGCTTTCCTCTCCCTTTGGGACTAGAGGGAATCATTCGAGGACCTTGATATTCAGGAGTCTTCCGAGAGCTTATAAGTACGTCTCCCCTGATTTCCAGACGTTCTTCCTTTGACATTCCCGACCTCCCGTTTTCTATTTACTTGCTCGGTTTTCTTGCTAATCGCTCTGTACTGCCGACTGTTGCCAACACTGGTGTTCAGGTGTGCCATTTCTTACTGTCTTTGCTGTATCAATGACCTTTGCACAGTTACGTCTTAATGTATTTTAGAAAAGGTGTAGTATTTTTAGTTGTCATTTATCACTATTCTTTCTTGGACTTTTATGGTATACATTTTTCCAGAAATATTATAAACTTTAGGCTTTAAACAATAACTCATAATGTAGGTATTTGTTTATAGGGTCTGATGATAGTATATTCAATAACCGAAACGTATGCTAATAAAACCAATGATGTTTATCCCAGATCTGTTCTTTTATACAAAGATTGAATATACACTTATTTGTTTGTGTGCGTGTGTGTGTGTGTGTACCAGTAGGAAGACAGAAGAATTGGTGATTTCGGGTGACTGCGGGTATACGGTAGGGGTGTATAATGTCAGCATGGTTGTTTACCTTGTTTATAGATGGGGTGGTGAGGGACATGAATGCAAGGACTTGTGGGAGAGGAGTAGGACTACAGTGTATAGGTTGGGGATAGGGGAAGGAAGGTGAGTGAGTCGGTTATTGTTTGCTGATGAACCTGCGCCCGTATCAGATCGGAGTAATATACAGCATTGGTTGGTTTCCGAGTCTGGTATACGAGTGTGTGCAAGAAAGTTGAGGGTAAATGTGAATAAAAGCAAAGTTATTAGGTTTATATGTATGTACATATATGATTGATCTCCTTTCACGTCCTATTTACGTAGTAACAGATATCTGAACTTTTGAGATTAAATCACCTGAGTAATTTTTCCGTTCTTTCTCTTCGAAAGTGACACCACTGGAGAAAAGAATTTTCCAGCTTTACGATACTTCCTGTGAGTAATAAGGGAAAAATTTGATTTAATGAATATTACGTTTAATTTTGTATCAGGGAAGATTCATGCATGACACTAGTTATATTGATTTGCATTTACTGATAGACTGCTATTGAATATATCATTTATTTTTCCCGAAAAGAATATTCTGTTTAGTAATTACTACTTTTTTTTCCATTCACTTCAGTCGACCCACCTCAATGACGGCCATAAGGCACCGGTCGATCTGAGGACGGTACGGAGCGTCGTGTGGGACGGGCCAGGCAGCCAGGCCGGGCAGGATATGCTGGCGCCCTACGTACAGGTCGGTGCTGCCGTCTGGTCGGGTGAAGTTCTCGGCGATGATGTTCTCCATAAAGCGGCGAGTTTCTATCACTGCCTGGCTGGATGGGACAAGATAGCTGCATTCTGGAACACTGCAAGGTAACGTACTGCTAGTGGTGCAAGTCGTGTGTGAAATGAAGTGCAAATGAACTCGTTGGTCACCCATGTGAGGCCATAGCAGTCCAGTCTCCGATTTACAGATTTCCACACTTTATCAGATTTTCATTCCGAATACAATCTTAGATACTATGAAAACTAAAAGTATTTCCAGATTTACGTAATTGTTCCCAGTTCCTATGCTCCTTGCAAAGTCTTATCTTGATATACGGTGTCATCCACGGATGAATTATGTTGCTCTTGTTAACTTTTGCCACCAGTGACCTATGCCGTCATGCAGGTCACTGTTACACTACAGGTACTGCTGGAGTTTGTATGAAGGGTGTGTTGCTTTGCCTTGATTTGGACCCCTGACTCTTATCAAGACCTAGTTAGGGGTTGTGATGTATAACAGCGGCTGACTGTTGTACTTTTGGAATATGTAAGACAGTCGGTGAAGGTAAACCGAAGTTTCTTATTCATCTTTACGCCAACGAGTAGGTGACTGATGAAGGAAATGTAACTGACTAATTTACAAAGTAACAGTGCAATTCGGTATAGTAATAAACAATCCTAACTCAGGCATGCAAAAAGTGATGGCTGGCAACTCACTTGCTGTCTAAGGCTTGCTGGAGACCTTCCATGACGCTGGGGCCGATGAAGAACAGCTCCCCGAGCTTTCGGAACACCTCGTAGTCGGAGTTCATGAAGAACTCCTTGTAAGCCGCCCCGTAAGGTGGACGCGTCACTCTATTCACCAATGAATATAAAGTGAGTATCTTCCTATATACTTAGGCAGATGATCTTAAGATAACCTAGAGATGTATTTACATGCACGGTATGTTATATGATAGTAGTGACTCTTCTTTTGATACACAGGGGACTATAATGATAAGAAAGCATTGAATGTTCAATATTGGTTTTTCTGGAATAAGAATAATACTATTGGCGGTGTTCTCACTCAGGCGGAGTCGTTAAATGATAACTAGTAGGCTAGTACTTGGCCTGGGACTTAGAATTGCGAAGGCACAAGTATGAGAGAGAAAAGAGAGGGTGCACGAGCGTCACTAATAGGGAAGGAATAGAAATGATTGGGAGATGTTTAAAGGAAAGCGGCAGGAGGTCAAGAGGAAGCTGCAAGGGTTGAGAAAGTGGGCGAATAGGAGTTGGGAGGCGGGTGAGGAGGGGTGTGTGTGTGTGTGTTTGTGTGTGTGTGTGTGTGTGTGTGTGTATGTGTGTTTCATTTATATGTAAACTCTACGGAGGTTAAGATGATGCTTTCGAAGGAGATTAATCGTGCGAAGAAGAACGAATAGGAACCTCGGTTACGGTGAAGTTAGGAGATAGGAATAAGTATTTTGAGGGACTGTTGAATGTGTTTGATGACAGGTTGGCAGATGTAGGGTGTCTGGGTCTGTCTGGTGTGCGAAGTGAGTCAAGGAGAGTGGTTTGGTGAAGAGAGAAGAGGTGGTGAAAGCCTTCCGTAAGATGAAATGTGGCAAGGCGGCTGGAGTGCCTGGTACTGCACTTCAGTTTCTTGAGGAAGGGGCTGACTTTGTTGTTGATTGGTTATTTAGGATTTTCAGGGTATGTATGGATCATGGTGAAGTGCATGAGGATTGGAGGAATGCATGTATAGTGCCACTGCATAAAGGCAAAGAGAACAATGGTGAGTGCTTACATTATAGGGGTAAAAGAAGAGGTACAAGTTTGTTGAGTGTACCTGGTAAGTTGTTTGAGAGAGCCGTGATTGAGTGGGTGATGGCATGTACAGAGCATCAGACTGGGGAAGAACAGTATGATTTCAGAAGTGGTGGAGGATGTGTGGATCAGGTGTTTGCTTTAAAGAATATTTGTAAGAAATACTTAGAAAAACAGAAGGATTTGCATGTGACATTTTTGGATCTAGAGAAAGCATATGATAGGGGCGTTGAGATGCTTTATAGGACATAAGGGGTATATAGTGTGGAAGAAAAGTTGCGAAAAGCAGTGAAATTTTTCTATCAAGGGTATAAGACATGTGCAAGAGTAGGAAGAGAGGAGAATGAGTGGTTCTAAGTGAAAGTTGGTCTGCGGTAGGGGTGTGTGATGTCAATCTGCTTATGGTTTGGATGGTGAGGGAGATTGATGTGAGAGTCTTCGATAGAAGGGCGAGTATGCAGTCTGTGTGTGTTTGAAGGTATAGTAGTAACAACAATATCATATGGATGCGAGGCATGGGTAATAGATGCGGATGTGATGGAAAGTAAATGTTTGAGGACCAATGGTGGTATGAGGTGGTTTGATCGGTTGAGTAATGAAAGGGTAAGAGAGGTGTGTGGTAATAAAAGATGTGGTTGAGAGAGCTGAAGAGAATTTGCTGAAATGGTTTGGACGGATGGATAAAATGAGTGAAGAAAGGTTCATAAAGAGGATATATCCACTTTGTTAACCTTTCTTCACTCTTTCTCACCTATCGTCCAAAGTATTTCAGCACACCCTCTTCAGCTCTCTCAACCACACTTTTCTTACCACACTTCTTTCTTATCCTTTTATTACTCAGCTGATCAAATCACCTCTAACCACATGTGCTCCTCAGACATTTCATTTCCATCACATCCATTAGAATCAGAACATCTAGTATATCTAAAATGTCAGGCAGATATCAGATGTAGAATATCGAGAGTAATATATACGTATATATTGAGAAAGCATATCGTTTTACAGTCATCTTAAACACATTTTTGTTCAAGTCGATTCTATAAGTGATTGTAACTTAAACGTTCATGACCTTAATAACACTGGCAGTTGAGAGGCCTATAGTTTCTTTTTCCCGAAAAAAGAAAGAAAAAAATCTGATGAGAGTTTACATGCAGGTTAAATGCGCTGGTCTTACTAAATGTCATAGTTGTATATCTAGAGTCATTTTTTTTCTATCAATCCTTCAAGCGATCGGCACAACTTAGCAACATACTCTTAAATATACAGGCATTATACAAGTAAGCAAAGAGAATCTTGCCTGTCGATTACTTCAACCAGCTCTTCTACGGTCTCTGGTCGAGGCGGGTACTTGGGCAGCGTGAGGTGGGCGGTGAGGTTGCCGCGGTAGACCGTCCCGATGATGAAGGCGAACACCAGCCAGGCCGCCACCAGCAGGCGGCTGGAACTGGTGCTGGGCAGCCGTCGTGGCAGGTTCTGCCCCAGCAGCATCCCTGCCATGTCCTGCACCACCTCTACCGTCCCTATCCTGCTACCTAGGGGCCTCCGTTCCCCCACGCGAATGATCTGAATTGGTCAGACGAGCGGTTAAGTTTAAAATGATCAGAGAATTATCTCCAAAAGTCTCTTGAAAGTATCATGACCAGTTGTTTCACGTATCTATAACTATCAAAGAAAAAAAAAATTGAAAATTCCCCTTATTAACAGTGACTGAAATCCATATTGGAAACAGCTCGTTGAAAATGCTTTGTCTAGCGATGTTGCAGGGAACTCTTGAGTATTTATCCTAGAAATGCATTTTACTGGACGTATATCATGGAGAAAAGGTGAAGTGCTAGAGTCCATATGGAATTACTGACGAAATACTTTAAGAGTAGACATATATTGTCCTATGTTTGCGAACTGGATTGAGATTAAGCTATAATTTCATATTTGCTTTCAAGATAGAGAAAAAAAGTGGTGGAGAGACTTGTAGATTACCATAATGAGGATGGCTGGTACACAGAGCAAGAGAGCGAGGACAGTCGCCCACACCTGGTCGGCCAGTGGGTAGTAGAGGCTTTGCCAGCGGGGCTTGAGCCCAGGCTTCCTCATGCAGAAGACCGGCGAGACATACTCGTAGGCGTACGTCATATCAAACCGCTCCAGGCGCTGTGGCAACACCGTGTAGTACACAGTAGATATGAATGATTCCCTCTCCTCCACTTTCTTCTCAACCTGCAGACACAGAACAACGATATGGTTAACTACGTGAACAAGGAACTGTCTGGAAATCAAATTAGGCCTTAATGCAGGAACGTAGTCCATGTAGTCATCGGTAATGTGGCTTGCATTAAATTCCAAATGATGAGAATTAAAACGTTTTCGTCTGGCATTCATGGTTAAAATGTTATATGATATGATCGAGGTATCCTCGTTCCATATTAGATGATGAGGTAATGGGAGGAAAGTATCAGTTAAAGATGCAAGAATGATAAGTCTATAAACACATGCCTGCCATTACCATCTGTGTAGGATCACTGACTCTGGTTTAGGTAAAGCAGAAGTAATAACTACAGCGTTTCCATAAGGTAACGACAGTATTTTACCTTAGCTGTGGTAGTGGCGATTGGTACATCACCATAGCCCAGGTGATGGTAGCAGTAGTGACTTACCTCATCCCAGTTAGCCGTAGGGAGGACAAGGAAACTAAAGTTGAGGGCGCCCGCCACAGCGTGCAGCAGTTCCCCGTCGGTGCCGGTGTAGATCCTGACGGTGGTGCCGTTGGCGGTCTGGTGGTCCTCCTCCACCCAGTACGGCGGGAAAGGCAGTACCGTCACCGGCACCATGGCTCCATGGAAACTGCCAGCATATAAGACTGCCATTAGCAACGGACTCAGTGGACAGTGAGATGTCATCAGATTTACATATTAGCAGCAAAATATTAAAATTTCTTTAAAAGAACAGAAGCTCCAGTATTAAATCACAGGCCAAGGCATCGAAGCTAATGTGCTTGATTTGTGTGGATGGTGGAAACCATTTTGGACATTTCTTCTCCGTTTTGGAAACATTTTGCTCTTGCTGGTGAATGAAAAATTTTGGTGTATACTCGTACCCGGGATTACCCCGGTAGAGACATGGCCCTTTCCCTATTTTTTTCTTAAAGAACTGAAACCGCTACAGTAACTGAACACCACACTCGAATCCCTGTTCTTTGCGATCGCATGTCAAACGCCTTCAAGCTTTTGTTTTTTGTCAAGTTTCTAGCCTTAGGACTGAACGTGTTATCCTTTCTTTTTTTTGCATTTTTCCTTTTTCTTTCCTTCTTCCTTCCACTTCTTTGCCTGAGGTGAGCAGTATGAACTAACTGACTAATCGCCAAACCACATTTTTTCAGCTGGCCAGTTTTGCTCATCAGCCAGCGATCTGCTAATACTAGAGTCTTCCCCATCATACAGGACCAAACCCAGGATGAGTAACAATGAGGCATCGACAGAATTATTGTGTTTTCATAGACGAGTTTCATTAGATTTAGAGAAGATCTTTGGCGTTGATTTAGATAAACATTTAAGTGCTGGGGTATCTATCTGTGAATCATAATAGGATTTTAATCCTGACTACGAAATTTGCCTCTGCTTATTCAAATACAATATGTTTTAATGTATTCCAGTTAAGGTAGGATTGTCGGTAGCCTTTAAAGTTGCCTCGATTTTCTATTTTCTTACTCTGTTATTCATATAACGTTAGACTGTTACGATATACTTTATTCAAATAAATATTTTGAAAATAATTAGACTTTATGCTTTGTACAAGTACCCATAATGTAGATATTATAGGCTTATCACTCTTTCTGTAAGTTTTAATGATGGTATATGCAAAATCGGAACATACACACACACACATATATATATATATATATATATATATATATATATATATATATATATATATATATATATAT
>JAYMFT010118953.1:0-13310 GCA_038088735.1 Panulirus argus
ATATATATATATATATATATATATATATATATATATATATATATATATATATATATATATGTATATATATTTATATACCCTAGCTTAAGCTAGGTATCCATTTTATTGACCAACCCTAGGGTGGATGAACAGCTGGGTTGACTTTGCACCGACTGCCACAACCAGGATTCGAACTTATGCACTCGACCCTGGGTGGCTCGTGAATGTGTCAGGGTCAGGAACGCTAACCGATACGCCACGGAGGATTCCAACAGCAACAGTTCATTTGGTCCTAACGAGGCTGTCTGTGATAGTAAAAGAGAACAAACACTAATGGATTAAAGTTGTGATAGGTATTTCATACATCTCATTTATACTTGCCTTGCCGAGAGAGAACGATTCCTTTGTGTAACCTGGTAGAAATTTCCAGTTATAAACCACCATATCGTTATCCCGTCCGTGCTCCACAAAATACAGCCTTAATTATTTGTTCTATTCCCAGTAGAATGACTTCTGACACAATAATTTCGGGCTTTAAATAATCGCTCTGTATATTTCAAATCGATAACTTCGCTTGTCTAACACGGTGACGCCTGTACACAACAGTTGTTCAGTTTAGTGTTTACATGGGCTATGGTGATTGACATTCCCGGTCTTCTGTCTCTCGTCTTGAAAGATCGCAGGAGGTAACCTGCCATCATCTCTGAAGGGGCACAGCTATTGTTTTCCTGCTCCCGTTGATAATAAGGTCATCTAGAACTTTTACAAACCCTGTTTTGTGATGTAATGACTTCTATAAATGTAGACGTCAGGGATCGCGCTGTTTGATGAAAACCTGCCACTTCATTACCAAGTCTTTCTGGCTCAAGTTCCCCTAACACATCGACTGCAGGCGAGTTCATTATTCGGAGGAGCCAAAAGGCTTTCTTACTTCGCTCTGCAAATCTCATTCCTATGAATTTCGTACTTCTAAGTACATCTATCAGCGTCAAAATCAACACGCGCAAAGATATGGAGTTATGGATTTCTATGACAGTCACCACAAAATACTTAAAACCAAAAATCAACGTTAAGATGTTCAGGTGAGGGAGAGCAAAAAAAAAAAAAAAAAAAAAAATTGGTGCCTTGGGCACAGCGGCACAACTCCTGGGCATAATGACCTCTTCCCTGACGTGACCCTCTGAAGGCAAGGTCAAAGCCACAAAACCACACCCAAAGGTCGCACCGTCGTACTGAAGGGGTCAAAGGAGGTAAACTTTTAAAAGTTCATCTCAGCAGACTGGTTAAGTGGTCATGTACATTGTTGGCTAATCTAAAGAGCCATTCATTATAAAAGGTCACTCTTCCTACAGAGAGTCACTCGCTACAGAGGGTCACTTCCTTCAGAGGATTACTTGCTTCTGAGGGTCACTCCCCACAGAGGGTCACTCGCTACAGAGAGTCACTCGCTACAGAGGGTCACTCACTAGAGAGGGCCACTCACTACAGAAGGTCTGTAGGGAGTGACCCTCTGTAGGGAGTGATCCTGTGTAGCGAGTGACCCTCTGTAGTGAGTGACCCTCTGTAGTAAGTGACCCTCTGTAGTGAGTGATCATCTGTAGCGAGAGTCACTTGTTACAGTGGGTTACTCGCTGCAGAGGGTCACTCGCTGCAAAGGGTCACTCGCTACAGAGGGTCGCTCCCTACAGAGGGTCACTCACTACAGGTCACTCGCTACAGATGGCCACTCACTACAGAGGGTCACTCCCTACAGAGGATCACTCGTTACACAGGGTCACTCTCTACAGAGGGCCACTCACCACAGGTCACTCGTTAAAGAGGGTCACTCGCTACAAGTGTCACTCACTACAGAGGGCCACCCACTACAGAAGGTCACGCAATACAAATGGTCACTCGCTACAGAGGGTCACTCGCTACAGAGGGCCACTCACTACAGGTCACTCGTTACAAAGGGTGTCACTCCCTACAGAGGGCCACTCGCTACAAAGGGTCACTAACTACAGAGGGCCACTCACTATAGAAGATTACTCGCTAAAGAGGGTCACTCGCTACAAAGGGTTACTCACTACAGGTCACTCGTTACAGAGAGTCACTCCCTACAGAGGGTCACTCGCTACAGAGGGTCACTCACTACAGAAGGCCACTCACTACAGGTCACCCTCTGCAGAAGGTCACTCGCTAAAAAGGGTCACTCACTACAGGTCACTCGCTACAGAGGGTCACTCCCTACAGAGGGTCACTCGCTACAAAGGGTCACACTACAGGTCACTCATTACAAAGGGTGTCACTCCCTATAGAGGGTCACTCGCTACAAAGGGTCTCTCACTACAGAGGGCCACTCACTACAGAAGATCACTCACTACAGAGGTTCACTCGTTACAGAGGGTCACTCACTAGAGAGGGCCACTCACTACAGAAGATCAGTCTCTGGAGAGGGTCACTCGCTACAGAGGGCCACTCACCACAGGTCACTCGTTACAGAGGGTCACTCGCTACAAAGGGTCACTCACTACAGAGGGCCACTAACAACAAAAGGTCACTCACTACAGAGGGTCACTCATTACAGAGGGTCACTCTCTACAGAGGGTCACTCGCTAAAGAGGGTCACTCGCTACAAAGGTTCACTCGCTACAGAGGATCACTCACTACAGATACGACTATATCCAGGTCGTCAATATACACTTATCATTGTACTAAGGTCGTCATTATCATAAACTGGTCACTGTATAACCATGATGTCAGTATAAACTGGTTCACTATAGCCAGGACGTCAATATAAACTGGTGACTGTAACAGGGATGTTGTTAATATAAACTGGTTATACTGTACCCAAGTCGTCGTTACAGAAAGATAACCATCACTGGATACGGTTCAACGCTCTATAAGGATCACCTTAAGCAGGACGGGCGTCGCTATTGAGAAGTCGTCATTACAGACAGTGACGTTATACGAGGTCGCCTATATAGACAAGCAGCCGTTGTATGCAGGTCGTCTCATCTGACTGGGGGTCATTTTTGAGCAAGTCATCCTAGAGACATCAGATGGTCATTGTTAGTGAGTCATCACAAACACAGGTCGTCACCTACACAGGTCATCACCGACACAGGTCATCACATAAAAGACCATCACATTCACATGTGCTGACTATATGCAGGTCGTGTCTATTAAGAGAGCACATACAGGTCCTCGCCATATACCACATCTAGATCACTCAAACCAACGGAGTCATATCTGATTTGAGCCACTCTAGTCAGACACGGCAATATTTCCGATCATAACGACCACACACACACACACACACACATGTATATATATATATATATATATATATATGACCGATGGCACACATACACTCCTATACTCACTGTAACCAACACAGCCGGTACAGCGGTACAGAGGTTTAACTGCTTCCAAACCGAGTTTCCTGCAAAATCATCAGAATCATGGGTCTACAGATCGAGACGCAACCATCCCCGGAGAGCCAGTCCTCGATATCTTGCCTGAACGATGGCCATAACCATCATTCCAGGACCAGTGTATCGTTACCCTCGTCTAGTGGATCACAACAGCTACATGTCCCCGTCAACCATCGCCATAAGTGGTTGGATGGTGAAGGATAACCAATGCAATGAAATTTATGAATTACAGGTAAACCTTTTACTCGTTTTAAATTTTCTTATTTCTAATGGATTGTTTAAACGAATATTGCATCTTTCTGCTTTTATTTAGACCATGTGCATCGGCCCATGTTGTCACAAGGGTTCAAGGAGAAGGAAATCAGTGTTGCATTACCTTCAGCCTGTGCTGTCGGGGCTGAGTCTGGTCCTCGACCACAACCTCTGGTTTGTGATTTACACAGCCCTATTGTAAAGCGGTCCCAGACTAGCGTCACTAAATGTGCTAAACCCCAGGAAGCTGTTTTTGTTTACCCTAGACCGCCAGATTGTTTCCATCCTTGGAGACTGCGAAATGTAACCTTGTTCTTACTGCTCTGTTGCAAGCCCACCCTCTCTTGCTGCGGTCTGTGTAGAGCCACACACCTCCCCAAACTCCCGGAAAGTTCACGGTCACCAGGCAGCAGTTATGAAACGGAGTCTGTACGAAGTAATAAATAACTTTAATCTCGACCGGGTGTGTGTACAGGGGAGGAGACTCGTGATAATACAAGCACTCAGTCATCCAATCAAAAGCATTTGGATTTTCTTTCACGATCTTAACTGGAAGTGTACTTGTCTGAAATATATCTTGACTCAGTTACCTTCACAAGGTATGTGGTAACTTCCCCTGGTCGCTCAGCCAATATACCCTTTCCACTTCCCTGTGTATGTGGAGGACGGAAAACATAACCGTTTTTTTCCATGTTTGCCTTCACTTTTCAGTGTCCGTTTAGGCCAAAGGCAGCTGTGTGTTCCTTTTCTTTATATTGTTTACGAATACTTGCCTCTGTGCAGTACACGGTTTCTCCATTTCACCCATATTGGTATCTCCGAGTTCAACTTTGACATACGAAGTTTCTCAAGGCTCCGTACACAACACTGCTTTTTAGGCGATTACGTTAATGGATATTAGACGTTTGCGATCAGCGCCGATACTCACTAATAAGATCACATTCTGAGTGGCCATCACGACCCCATCTTAGGCTAATGGTCCGTCAGAAAGCTGAGTAGTTCAAATACCTAACTGGCACTTAACAGAGTTACTGGTTGGATATCCGTGTATCTGATTGGTTGTCTCTTTAGAGGCGGGTTTAGGTGTCATAAACCCAGATCAAATCTAGTTAGATTTTATGCATGGAGGATATGGTTGTGATCGCCGCCAGTAATAGTCTGCTTCGGCGTTTCGTCATGACAGTAGTAAGGCAGCGAAGTGCAGGACAGCGGGAACAGTAGCCTAACCGACCCACATTCTACGCCTGGCTCACCGTAAAGGTCGCTCGCAAGGCTAATTTTCCTCGGGCCATTTGTTCCCTCCAGTCCCCCACAGGCCCGCCAATGCTAGTGACGCCGATCACGTGCGCCTGACACTGATGTTGGTGTTTCGACCCCGCAGTACAGTACGCGCTCTTGAGAATATTGATATACTCGTCTCTTCTTCGAAAAATCTAAACACCAGTTCGTTAAGGAAAAAAAAAAATGTTGGTATGAAGGAATCGATGAAAAATCATTATATAACTTTGTTATTTCACACTCATAAATGATATTTCTCTACCACTCTAATTAGATTACCGAGAGCACTGTATATCTCGCTCGGCTGCGCTGCTTTCAAATGTAGCGAACCCCGCTACTGGCACACACACAGTGAAAATCAGTCCTGGAGCTTTCTCCCTGCGAACAACAACTCTCATACACTTCCAGGGTTAACACAGCATAGAGAGAACGGCACCACTCAGGCTTCGGTGTGGTATACCACTGTATTGCCCTTATTGCTGCAGTGGGCCACGCGAGAATATGCCACTGTCTCCCTTACCACTTCAGCGGGCCTCACAAGAGTATACCACCGTGTAGCCCCTACCACAACAGTTGGCTACATGAAACTACACGCCCTTGTCTCCCTTAATTCTACAGTGGACCACACGAAAGGCATACCACCGTATTGCCCTTACCACTACAGTGGGCCACACGAGAGGAAAGTAATTTTACCTGCGACTTCAGATTATCCTGGCCATACATTTGTACTTCACATCTTTCATTCTCTCTCTCTCTGATCACCAGTATGTCTTTCAAGAGGCAATATCCACCGGTGTTATCCTTTCCTTTGTAACTCATGCCTGGTCATCATAACAGGGAGGCTTTAGGGAATCCCATGCTATAGCTCTTGATACCTTGAAAAATTTCGTCTGTAGTTGGCACAGGGGTTGGATATCCAACCTCCCTCTTTTGGCTTTCAAATACAAAGGAATGTAAGCAGCAACAGACCAGTGGGTTCTTTCGAGACTGTTGTTGGTTGTAAAAGAGATGTGAAACAGGGCTTAGTATTGAAATAACTTAAAACTTTAGGTCTATGAAGGTGTAAATCATCATTTGCGGACTACAAGCGATTTATCGTCTATTTATAAATGCATATTTAGATGTTGCTTTAAACTACTACTTATATTGGTCATTGATTTCATACATTAAACAATTCCACTGAAGAAAATATACTTTGCATCGTTCGGAGGAAAATGTTTGCCCTAGAGTTGGTATCCATTGCCACAAGTGAAATCAGACTGATTTAACATAAACTGCTTCGACTATCAAAGCCCGTTGATAATCTCTAATTAGTGTAACATAACCTTCAACTGACTAAGCTAAATAGACAGCTCTCAAATGACGTCTTTCTTCCCTCACTTTCTAACATCTCAAGTCTGGCATGTTTATCTCCACAACTATTAATAGATCAACCACTACCTCTTTCTGTGTATATTTTTCTTTTAATTTTTCTCTCCTATGATAACCACAGTAATCTTAGCTTAGTGGAGATGCGTTTCATCTGGCCCTTGTGGATCAGGTCAAAGTTCGGTGGTGCTCAGGGTGCAGTGCAGATGAGTTTGACCTGACGCGGAAGGGTCAGGTCAAAGGCCAGGGGTGTGGAGGGTGAGGTGAAGACTAGTATGCAGGGAAGATAAGGGTGCACTGGAGACGAAGGTTGTAGTGGAGGTAAGGGTGCAGTGAAGACGAAGGGGTGGTGAAGATGAGGGTATAGTTCAGCTTGTGGTGAGGATGAGAGTGTAATAATGATGAGGTGTAATGAAGATAAGTATGTCGAGGTGAGGTGATTTTAGGTTTCCTGAGAATGTGGTGATTTGCTTGTGCTTGACGGTCTCTTTCTCTATAGCGAACAAGATGGCGGGTGACAGTGTAGAGGCAGACATACTTTAGTACATTCGTTTGCCAATGTTGGCATTTCCAGCTATCAATAATCTGTTTCTCTTGAAGCAAATAACCAAATTTATTCATATGATGATGTCTTAACGATGCCTTCCTTCACTTCTATCAGATCTGCTGCATATTCTCTCTTGCTCGTCTCTTTACATCTCTCTCTCTATAAACTCATATGTGAACATTTCCTATTGAGTTAGACGCAGCCTAGTTCAGGTTGATGTGTCTAAAACTAATTTTTGTTTCTTTATCTCATTCTCATTTCCTTCCTCATTTGACTGCTTTAGAGTTCCAGTACTTGACTAAATAAACATGTTTGCAATCACGGAAACCTCTAATGTATCTTGGACACCCCACTTTACATAACACTTAGGTCTGCGTCTATGAAACTGGGAGTTCTGCTCACATGCCAAACGTATTCCTCTCCGGACTGTTGCTTCTATTAACAAGAGCTAATTCGTCCTTGTATAGACGACTGCACTCACATCTGGTGCGATTCTACCTCAAAATAGCTAATAAAGCGTTGTCTAAAGCATTCTGAGCTTCCAGTTCTCCCACTCTGATATATAAGCTTGACTTTCTTGCTTTACACTGTAAGGTTGGATCTCTTTCTCTCTTAAGCTGATTTCGCTCTCGTTCCTGTTCCCGAGGATTGGCAACTTGTTTGTCTTATTGCCTTTACCTAAACCACGTAACACTCGGCAAGTTTCTGCCTCACACTATCACTCTGTGGCCGTTGACAATTCAACGATGACCTGCTGGGGTGGGGTGGGGTGGGGTGGGGGTGGGGGGTATTGGGGGGGGGTTATCTTGTTCACTTCACTGCTCGAATTTGGAATTCCAACCATCTCATGTTTACCCTAAGAGCTATGACCAGCTCCTTTTAGGAAGGCAGATTTTCAACAATAAAAAACGAGTTTTTTCTTCATTTCGTACCTTTATATCATCTGGCCCTTTTTTTTTCCTACATTTAAGCCTTCCTCGATGAGGCCTTTAGTGTGTAAACGCAACTATCGGCATAGAAAAATAAGTCAAGCTTTAATCTCCGAAAGTATTACTTGATTTTGATCCTATGATGGGTGTGGTAATGAAGGGATTACGCTGATGTAGCGCACAGCGCGATGGCTGTGCAGAGCAAAGTTGTGGATGGGGAATACACCGTAAAGGTCTGAGGAGACGCGGTGACGAGGGCGACACAGGGAAGGTCTGAAGCTGGTGATGAATACGTGGGACAGGGTGATTGAGGGGGTGGAGGGGAGTGGTGGCTGGTGATGGACAGTTACGGCGACAGGAGGAATATGTCAACGGAGACAGGGTGATGGAGAGACTTGGTGATGAAGGGGGTGCGGCGACATGGGAGATAAAGTGATGGAGGGACATGGTGATGGAGACACAAAGCTGTTGGAGGAGACAACATAATGGAGAGAAACACTGAAGAAAAATCAAACCGATGGACGGACATAGTGATGGAGACACAGCGATGAGGTGACACAGTGATGGAGAGACGCCAAAACGAAGAGACCCTGTGATGGAAACACAGCGTTGGAGACGCTATGATGAATGATAAACAAAAAAGGGAAAAAACTGTCATTGAGACAGAGACTGAGAGACGCGGTGATGAACGGAACATGGCAATGAGAGACAATGATAGGAAACACGTTGGGAATGGCGGGAGACTGTGTAAGAGAGACACGGAGATGGAGAATCTAATGGAGAGACAGTTATAAAGAGACACGATGATAGAGAGACACAATGGTGGAGGGACAGTGGTGGAGAGACAGTTATAAAAAGACAAGATAATAGAGAGACACGATGGTGAAGGGATAGTGGTGGAGAGACACGATGATAGAGAGACACAATGGTGGAGGGACAGTGGTGGAGAGACACGGTGGTGAAGAGACAGGGTGGTGGAGAGACAAAGTACTGGAGAGACACATCGCTGGATACTAGTGTTGCCTGAGAGAAGAATGTGACAGAGAGACACAGCGACGGAGACTAGGTGATAAGGGACTCGGTGGTGAAGAGAGACAAGATGATAGAGAGACAGGGTGTAGGAGGAGATAAGATACTGAAGAGACAGGGCGTAATAGGAGAAGAGGTGATGTAGATAGTGATGAGAAACACATAAAGACATGAAGAGACAAGGGAAGGGAAAGGCGAAGTAATTGTGAGAGACACGATGATCGAGGGATATGGCGATGGAGAGACAGTCTTAGACGTACACGATGATTGAGAGACACAGTCTTCGTGAAAGATACCGTAATGGAGAGAGGGAGTCTCAGAAAGACACGGTGACTGAGACAGTTTTAGAGAGAGATGAGGTGACGGAGAGACGGAGTAATAGAGGGACATAGCACGGGAGGGACGCAGTATTGAAGGGACACGGCTATGGAAGGAAGAGATAACAGAGAGAGAGACTTGGGTTAAGCTTTAGTCTTTTCAGAAAATGTCTGGCTAAAACAAGATGGAAAAATTGTTGCCTTGGCTCACACGGTCTCGTTCACCAGTACAAGGTCAAACCCCGAAACCCACTACAGGAAAAATAAAACTCAAGCATGTGAAGGACGAATACTCTCAAGTATTAAGCCAATTACGCGAACTAAGAAGTTGATAAATAATACAAGGGAATTATGTGGTCATAGTGATTCAAGCGGCGCAGCCCGCGCCTGCTGCCACTCTCACCTCTCGCTCACATCAGCAGCCGCGCTTGCCAACCGTTACTAGATACGGTGTTCAAGAAGCCACATTTGATGTCTCCTTGAATAAGTTGTTGTTCAGGACTTGTATGATTCATCTGGTGACCCTCGAAAGCTGACCCTAGATAGATGACCTCCTAATTTTAGCCCTCGATTAGTGACCTCATACTAATTACCTCAATTAGAGATCTTATCTAGCTGACCCTGGATTAGTAACCGCTCCAGGTGACCCCAGATTAGTGACCTCATCCTGGTAACGCCACTTAGTGACCTCATCCCGATGATCCCACTTTGTGACCTCATCCTGGTGACCCCACTAAGTGACTTCATCCACGTGACCCCCAGCTTGGTAACCTTAACATTTTAACCCGAGATTAGTGACTTCATCCACCTTGATGACCCTAATTAGTGACATTATCCCGGCAACCCCACTTAGTGACCTCATCCTGGTCTAAAATAATTACCTAAAGCTGCCAGAGATATGTTTTTCAGGAACGCATTCGTGCAAGAAGGGGCAGATCAGCAAGAAGTAAGGTTGGGAGATGCAGGCTAGCCAGATGAATAAAATGAGTGAATGAATGAATGAATGACAGTTTATTAGATTTGGGAAACAATCGGCTGAGAATACACAGTTGAGGATTTACAGATATTACAGAACTGGGAGATCATGATGGTTACTAGTTAACTAATTATGCAGGAGCTTTAGATTAGGATGAACCGGATATCTCCACACTTTGCATAAGCATATGCGTGAGGCACATCTAGATAGACAGGGTGACAGATATACAGGGGTGTTTACTTGATCTAACATAAGTGATGAACAGTGAAAGTGAAGCAGTATTTGACATAATGATGGGAGATGTAAGTAAGCCAGATTTAAGGTTGGGGAGGCGCAGGGTGGCCAGATTTGATGTTGAGGAGGTGCAGGTCAGGCAGATGTGAGGTAAGGGAAGATGCAGGACAGCCATACATATCATATATGGGGTAAGGAAAGGTTCAGGACAAATACATATGGGGTAAGGGACGATGCAGGATAATCATACATGTGGTCAGGGAAGTTGTAGGACAGCCATATATGGGGCAAGGTAGGGTGCAGGACAAGCAAGTATGGAGAAAGGGCAAGTTGCAGGCCAGTCAGGTATGGGAGGGCGAAGGATGCAGGACGGCCACAAATGGAGTAAGAAAAGTTGCAGGACGGCCAGATGTAGGGATGGGAAAGAGCAGGTCAGCCTTAGATGATTAGATGAGGTGGGAGAGGAGCTCCTGAAGAACCTGTGCTACTTTAGCTGGGCGGAGGACTCGCTTATACTTATATTTTATGCAAGTGCAGGTAGCACGAGGAGAAAGCTAATCATTGTACCGAAGGTGTGTGGTATTGTTCAGTACATCTCTACTGACGCCAGGAGTAGCTACGCTACCTCTGGGGTGTTGGTAGTGTGTGGGATGCTGTCTAGCGTGTGATTTTGCTGGGATATGATGATATATATTGTTTCTTGAATATTGGCACTTTTGCTAGGGTTGGGAATACGGTTCTTTAATGTAGCTGTATTACAGACAGTATATAGAACAGCGAGTCTAATATGACACTATCGTAGCCAGGCTGTGGAATGATTTGTTTAGCGTGACGATTCCGTAGCTAGAATACAAGATACTGTGTTATGTGGTTATATCATACCTCGAGTGTAGGAGGATACTACCACGTTTGCAGTATTGTGGAGTGGAGCCAGGATATGGAATTTTGTGCCTAGTGAGGCGTTATTGTAGCCAGGATGTAGGATTGTGTGTCTTGTATGGCGTCATTGCAGCCAGGATGTGGGACACTGTTCTTAGTGAGGTATTATTGAAGCCAGGGTGAGTGCACACTGTAATACGCCTATGACAAGTATGGCATTATGAGAGCGTCGGTGACAGATTAGCGCAACGGCGGCCACAATAACTGCTATGGTGATGATGGCGGTGGTAATGTTGGGGTTGTCTATGATAATGAAGGTTCGTGGATGTGGCGATGGTGTTCCTGTTATTGGTGTGTGGCGGGGGTGACATTAGCAGTGGTCACACTGATTATGGTGGGTTCGCAGCGGTGGCTCTGGTGGGAACAGATATGAGATGCTCGCGGAAGCGAAGAGGTGGCCGACTCGGGTCGATGAAAAGTGGTTGAAGCAGACAAGAGGCTACGGAATCAAACAAAAAGATGGTTGCAGCAGATAGAAAAAGTGGGTGCAACAAATGAAAGGTGTCTACTGTGTATTACATGGTGGTTGTAATAGGTAAATACACAGTAGACAAAAAAATATTGTTACAGCAGGCAAGCAAGTGGAAGGGCAGGTAAAGAGCGTTGCAGCAGACGGGAATCTGGTGACTACAGCAGTTAAAGGGTTGGTTTCAGCAGATAAGGGGTTGTTAAATATGTATGAAATGACCGATGCAGTGGGGCGTTCGAATTCAAGTCTAAAAAACTAATCCTCACCCTTTACAATTTACTGCAGCGTCCCAGACCTTGAATTTTATGTTCAGTTTTGGTCCCCCAACTCGTTGAAAGATACAAACAGAACAGAGAGTACAGCGGTGAGGTACCAAGATGATTTCCGGGCTGAAAAAGAAATCCTATTAGAGCCAATTAGAAGACTTAAACCTATCTAGTTAACAAAAGAGAAGGTTGAGAGGCGAGTTGATATATTATAGTTATACAAACTGTCGAAGGTTTGAGGACCTCGACCTAAACACATTTTCTTTAGTAAGATTGTGAAGATATGGAAAAATTTACCAATTAGAGTAGTTGAAAGCAGCAACATAGATACATTTAAGAGAAGACTTGAAAACACTTTAAGTCCACGACTGACATTATTTGCGCCTTCTTCCTTCTAGTTTCATACAAAACCCTCTGCAGGCTTATCTACTTTTATGTGTCTCTGTTGTCTTCCTCTTCCACGAAGAAGCATCGGACGGACCCGATGGTTTGTTGTCTGCATTTGCTTTGTGTATATTATGCACTTACCACTTTTGTAAAGCTTTCAACAAAATACCATGTATGAGACTGCTAAATAAGATCAAAGCTCAAAACAAAAGTGATCAAATCTTCTTATGGATATATGGATAGAAACTTGGCTCTCAGAAAAGTATTAAATTTGTCTCTTTTGCTAAAGAACTTATTTTTTCCATTCATACTTTCCTATAGAATTACCCTGGCAGTATGCTTCTCACGTACTGCACGGCATTACTTCCCATCTCTTTTCCTGCCGATAGTTAAGTCCTAGGGTGAGGCGGATGGGGAGGTGCCATGTACTTTACTATCCATTTTTACCAGTCTAGGATAACAAAGATAAACCTTCCCATAGACCATCAGATATCTTGTTATCTGTCCTTCCTATGTAACGGACGATAACGATGGATACAGCACATTAGGGTGGCCAAAACAGATAAGGGTAACTTTAGCATACAAAGTTAGCTACAACAGCTACGGGTAGCTACAGCAAACAAGGTTGGCTACAGCAGATAGGGGTGACTGTAGCAGGCAAGGGATGGCAGCAGAGGAAAGATGACTGAAGCATATACGACATGGCTACAAACATATTATATTACATATGACATATCTGTTCAGTTTCATACCATTTCAATTTGCTTCTACCCCTAGTAACAGGGAAATGACGGACCATAACCATATATCCCCCAATCCATCCTGTAGACCCACCGTATTCAGCACCTGGCTTGGGCTAGGTTATATATATATATATATATATATATATATATATATATATATATATATATATATATATATATA
>JAYMFT010118964.1:0-13310 GCA_038088735.1 Panulirus argus
ATATATATATATATATATATATATATATATATATATATATATATATATATATATATATATTGCATAACAGAGCCTCAGTGTAGGAAATTAAGAAACGTGTACCAATATACATCTCGTGATAAAAAAAAGATTAACAACCATTTGAATGACGTAACAGATATCACACATGTGTTCAATTCACAACAGGCAGCTTGACCCGGTGTGGTCCGATAAAATTTCACTTTTGATGAGACTCCGGCCGATGTGATTACTTTTACAAACATGATGAGTTCGTGTTTCTATAACCCGAAGTGGCTTGAACAATGGCCTATTTGTATTCAAATTCTGGATAATACTTTAATCTCGCGTTCCGCGGAAGTTCATCAACGCTCTGCATATAGAGCAGAGAATTATCATCCTTCACTCTGGTTTTAGGTAATCATCCTGTGAGGTATGATTCTGTGTGTTGTCCCTGAGCGTGGTGGAAGACCCTTCCCAGTAAAGTACAAAAACAGGTTGATTACAAATAATTAATTACCATAACAAAATGCTCCATCACTAAAGATTGGTTTATTACTGTTTCCCAGAGGAAAATAGTTTTGATATTCATTCTGGACTGTACTGAAATTTGAGTCAATTCTTAATCAATAAAAGCTGTCATAGACACAACTGATAATCATCTTGTATTATGCAACAGATAATCGTAATACTGCATTATTAAGAGAATGATTATCACTTAGAGTGTTTGATTACTGCTCCATACAGTGCATCTGGACTCTGTAATTTTGCTTTAGAGGATAGGAAACTATTACTTGGGGAACTGTCACTGTGAACGATATGAAAAGTGCCTCGTTTTCCTCAGCAAAGCCAAAATTACCCAATATCCATCCTTGAGGCAGTTTATTTACGATTGTTTCAAAGCAAAATTTCGTGTGGGTAAGCAACCTTTTTATCTATCTTCCAGATCATGACGTAAAAAAGAAAAGAAAAAGAAAGCTTAAGTAATGTATAAGGCAAACTTCTTCTGGTGAATTTGATAATTTCAATGGCAACTTGGCGCCACTCGTTCGTTGTCCAGGCGCTGGTCTGCGACAACAACTCTGCCAAACGTACGAATATATCAACATTCGTAACATTTACTTGATAATTCACATTTACCAAAACTTGACAATCCTTATGTTGCAAGGCTTAAAATGTTTACAAATTTTCATCCCAAAGTATCTTGTTACTTCTCCATAATTCATTTAGACAAACAGACTGATAGACATGTATCATTCAGACAAACTGACAGACGGACAGATAGATAGAGTCAAATAGTATCAGTCTTTCACAACTGTGTCGGTCATTATATGGTTTCACGTCCGAAGTTCGTTTGTATAAATCAGCACTGCAGACATCTCAGGGCCAAACAACTAGATACTTATCCGAAATTGGATTGTGCTAAGTAGCACAACAAACGCTTGCTAGGCTAAGCAGCTACCCACCTCCCATAACAGAAGAGCTGCTCTCCTCAGGGGATACCAGAGCTCAAACAGCTGTGATGGTGGAGTGGTATGCGATGTTTGGGAGGTGGCTCATTCGTCGATACAAAAGCAGTCTGGTTTTCCCTTGGGTCACTCAGGTAACGCGTCTTATACGATCAATCGATGATTCTGTGTAATCACTCGAAGGTAATGTAAGTAATCGTCATTAAGATGCTAATCGTGTGCACTGAAATCATCATCATTTAAGCTTCCTGCTTATCAAGACTTGGCATAACTCACCATAATTACGGACTTGGGAGATATCAATGTCCCGCCACAAGCAAGGAATCGTGCCATATAGGAAAATCACTGATTAAAGACGAGTCAGAGCAGGAGGTCCCTGTTTACGAGACTTGTCGGATTATCTGTTGGCCCTTGACTTCAAGGCTGTTGCATGTCCGTTCCCTAATGGATCTCCTCCAGTAGTTCAACGCGGGTTCTCTGAAGAGCCGCCCCTAAGCACATCAAACTGGTCTTAACCTGCCACTGCATGATGCATATTCACGAGAATATGCTTCATCAGTGGGGTCTCTCAAGATGCAAATTACCCAGAATCACATACCGGGATTAAGGCGAGGTTTGAGGGAGCGGCCAGACGTTGGCCAACAGCTACAGGTCTGATGGACTAAGTACTAAATGGTCGCTTGATTTCCTCCTGAAGGCGTTGGACTCAGAGGAATCCTCACACAGTGCGCGTTACTCGGACCTAGTATATCTCTTTGCTCTCTAGCCTTTGCGTCTTCTATGAAGAACTGACCACTGGCAATCATGGTACAAGAGCCTGAGTGACGTGAAGAGAGTCCTGAAAAGAGCAGTGGTCCAAGATGCCCAATTCTGTACAACACCATTTTTGTACTCTGTAGACTTACGCCATAACTTCCGAACCAGGACAGTGAACAACTAGAGACAGTGAATGTAACAAGATTTTTCACTGAGAACAAACGTTACTCATTTACATACCAATTTAAGAAGGAATAATTTTCTTTTTAATGTCTTGAACAAGAAAATTATTCAAGCTATATTGGTATGTAAATCATAAGACTGGAAAAAAAGAAAGATTAAAATCCTGAAAGAACGCTAATTGTGGTTTCTTTCTCGGGTGAATGAAGTCAAAAGTTTTCTCATTATTGTCTGAAAAACTCCGGCGTATGTTCCTCATAAGGTAGGAGTGAGTGACAAACTATAGCCATATATATAAGGCCTTATATCTTGTCTGAAGAGCAGCGGTGCTGGGAGGTCATTAAGGACTAATATTCTTCTGTCTACACCTCTGAGTCTCACCTTACTACACCCGCTACTCTCACTGTTTCCTGACAACCTCTGACAACACTACCTGAAAACACCCCTATTATGTCTCCTCCAGCATAGATGTATTACCATTCCTAGCTTATACACACTAAGAGAGGATTGCAAAAATGAAGTGCTGGTCTGTGTCTGCCACTTCCTCCGGCATATGATCTGGCAAGAGAACAACTGGGAAGAAAGGAATACCTGAATACCCTTGCAGTATACCGAGAATACACTACCACGAAAGTTCTGTAGGAAAGGATGGAGAAGAAGACATATTCTGATATAGTCACAGCTTCCACATACCCTAAAGGAAGATTATAGACTTCGGTCGCTTGTCTTTAAGAACAGATACGATTTAAGATAAGCGTTTGCAACATAATTATGCTTGAATAGGCTCATCATGGATCATAAGTTTCTTATTCAGTGGCAACTGATTTCATTTGGTAATTGCTTGGGTGTGTCAACCACAATCATCAACTCGGCCATTGCAGTCAACTGTCATCACTGTCAACCACCACAATCATCATCCCGGTCAAAACTATCACCCACCGCTGTCACCCACTAGAGAAAAGACGATCTGTCAGAGGTCGCCGTCAGCTGCTGCTGTCAGCCGTCTTCCAACACGTCCAGCACAACCGTCAGTCGGCTTTTCCCCGCCTCTGACCCCGCGTACTCTCCAACAGGTTTTACCGTCCACAGTCGGAGTTTCAAAGGGAAAAATAACAGGAACATAAATTTCTGGTGAAAATATGATAAATGAACATTTCTCTTGAGCCAGCAACGGAGAGAAAAGTCAAGAGTTGATGGCTGCAAGGGGTAACGACTCTAGCTAGAATTCTGATAGATACGTTAACTTTGTCATCATTTTGACTGAATATATATATATATATATATATATATATATATATATTTTTTTTTTTTTTTCTTTTTTTCTTTTTTCAAATTTGATCGCCTTTTCACACGTAACTGAGGAAGCGCAAGGAGCGGGTGAAGAGAGGCCACATCCGCTCACATCCATTCTCTAGCCGTCATGTGCAATGCTTGTCGACTCCTACATACCACATCGTTCCAGTTTGCTTCATCCTGAGTAAAGTTATACCCTACTGCTCTACGAAATAACGTTCTCTCTTTCCACACATTCTTCATTGCTCCCAGAACCTTCGCCCCCTCACCCACCCTATGACTCACTTTCGCTCCCATGGTTCCATTTGCCACTATCTCCACTTCCAGATATCTGTAACAATCTACTTCCTGCAATTTCTTTCTATTCAAATTTACACCTCGTCTAACATGTCCCTCTACCCTGCTAAACCTAATAGCCTTGCTTTTATTCACATTTACTCTCTCCTTCCCTCTTCCATACACTCAATCAAACCCAGTCACCAGCTTCTGCAGTTTCTCACTTAAATCTGCCACCAGTGCTGTGTCAGCGGCACTCATATCCCCAATAGACTACATACTCGCCCCTCTCTCCAAGGTTCTTGTATTTACCTCCCTCACCACCCCATCCATCAACAAATTAAACAACCATGGGGAAATTACACACCCCTGAAGCAGACCAACCTTCGCTTGGAAACGTTCACTCCTCTGTTCCCACTCGCACACACGCTTTACACCCTTCCTTGCTAGAATCTTCTCACTGCTTCTAGCAGCTTTCCTCCCACACCGTATATTCTAAAGAAAACATAAGGTCACCAGTTTTCACACAATCCAAACCTTCCTCTGTAAATATGAGAACGCTTTAAACACATTCAGCAGCTTCGGGTTAAAACACGAGGCCGACATACGTTTCTGGTATTCACGACCCCACATCTCTAGGAGCGGTAATGCTCCGGCCATTTCCTCTCGAGAATCTTTGCTGCTTCCTCACGCTGTAACTGATGATTCGGGAATATGCAAATGACGAAGAGGGATTCGCCCGTGTGAGTTAAGTACTGAATGATGAATACAGAGAGAAGAAATAAGAATGAAAACCAGGAGTCAAAGGGAAGATAGAGGAACGTTTATATATTGTAGGAAAAGATGTTTGCTTTACGAAGGACCTCCGGCTGGAGCTACTACGGTCACGTTGGCCCACAGGAAAGACTGACCTTCGGCGGTACGCCGAAGACACAAGGAGGAAGAAGGTCTTCCCTGCGGCGCGCGCGGACCCTTCGTCACATTTCTCCTCGTCTCCTCCGGCGCTTCGGCACTCCATGGGAAACCAATACCAATCGACCAGTCCCCATTTGCAGCTGCTTACATATCATTGGGCAGTCATGAGTTCCCAGAACCCGTCCCTCACGCGCCTTCATCACCTCGGAGTGCGGCCCGCCTCCCTCTTTTGATAAACACCAGCCAACCAGACCATACCAGCGAATTTTAGAATGTTCTTTTTCACAATTTTTTTTAAGGAAAACCTACCAGTATCGGGTGGAACTGCCGTCCGTATTTTTTAAGGATAATTCTTTTCTGTTTATTTGTGGTATTATTTTTGCTACTAGTTTACAGGTTTCTTCTGTTTGCCATTATCACCTTGAGAGGGTGTTTGCTGGGAGCCTGTATATAGACGATTTTTTGTAGAACTCGAGTTGTCAACGCTTCTCTCGTCCATCAGGCGAGCACCTTCTGGAGTGAAGCGGACGCAAGTGTAGCAATGTGTGTGTGGGGTAGGACACATCGGTGGTAAAGTCCGTCAGTCTGTTGAAGACAGCGTCTCTTGATTAGCTCCTAGAGAGTTGTGTAGTTCAGTCTTGTCCTGAGTTTTGCCAGCTTTCTGTATGTCATTTGTCCTTGAATAAGGAGAGCTTCTGTGATGTGAAGACGCAACACAAAGCGTCCCTAATGTATCTTAAGATATTTTTACTTGAATGTATTACCTTTTGTGTTGCTGGCTCGGTCCCGTGTGTTGATTCTTACCATGTGGGACTTGTGTGTGTGTTCTACCTTGTTAGAGATGCATAGTGACACGTCTTGAGAAAAGGATAGTAGTAGTAGTAGTAGTAGTAGTGGTTCCCACACAGTCCGCGTTAGCGAGGAGTTTAGGACCTCCTTCTTCTTGTTATGAGAATTCACGATTGACATGGAAGCCGCGGAGGTGACTTTGCTTTCGGACGGGGTTGCTGTTGGTCACGATGGAGTTCTAAGTCGTCATTCTCTTGTTGCGGATCGCATGTTGGAGTCGGTCGTCTGGTTGCGTGCGCTTGGTGTTGCCTGAGATGAAGCAACGGAATGTCCTCTCATGTGCTTGGTAAGATGAGGAGACATTTTAGTGTCACTGTTATTTTCTTACCTATGAATCTTTAAATATTTGAAAAAAAAAGATTCTTTTTTTAAAGTAACCATCACTGAACTTATACCTCGTTACCATCCATACAAACTGGCAGTCGAGAATTGACCCATTTCAAAGCCTTTGTTTTCCAGATATAATTCGTGGGCTTGAGAAGGACCGAATATTTCCATGAAACTAGTTGGCATTAGTATGCAAATGAGATTACCTCTTACATCATTTTCGGGTTTAAACAATGACAGTCGTATAAACTAGGTGGTGCACTCCGGTTATTCCATTTGAGCATATATCTTTTTAATTACGTTCTCATGTCCTTAGCTATATCCAGTTAAGTGCATTTAGGTGTATGTCCTTTTAAATGTTCTTTTTGTGGTTAATTCACTGAGAGGCGAGAGCTTAAATTCACCTAAGAACGTTGCAAAGTCGTGATCATAATGTTCTCAAATTTGAGAGTTTGATTTCTTGTTGAGAATGAAAATATAAGTCAAACTGGAATGGTGAGTGACGAGTGGCTTGTGAAATATATGTACATCATTACATGATAGGGAAAAGCATAAATCTGCTTCTAAACAATGCACGAAATAAATACATTGTACTTAAGTGTTTTCGTTTTCTCTCTTTGTAAATGCAAAGACTTTTCTCAAAAGCATCAAAGAAGTTGTACGAAAGAATCTTTAAAGGCTTTCTTCAGAACATGGAACCCAGCATGTAATCATTTTTGAACTAGCGGAATTATTTAGGACATAAATATCCTTAATAATTCCTGTGAGTCAAAATGATTGCATGCTGGTTCCTTTCTCTCAAGAAAGCCTTTTAAAAGAATTCTTTCGTACAAGGTAGGTCTTTCATTTATTTGAGAAAGGCCTTTGCATCTGCAACTTTTAAAGTACTGAGCAAACATTTTTTCTTTTTCCTGGGGGTATATGTAAAAAAGGTCGCTTTCCTGGTATTTCTACAAGCGTGCAAATATTATGTTTTCTTTTTATACTTTCATGGGGACCCACTCTGCTGCATATGTGATTAAGAGAATTCATTTAAGCTCTGTGTGAACAAACTCGATCCATAAATTCATATAAAAGTTCTCTGTGTTTTTAAAAAGAGAAATTCACATATAAAAGCAAACCTGTATGTTTGATGTGAACAGATTCAATATATGAGGCAGCTGAGAGATTGTGTGTGTAAGTCATTAAGTGCACACACACACACACACACACGGGCCCGTTCGTAGTCAGGCCCGTATGGGTTCGAATCCTGGGCGCGGCAGTTGAGCCACAGCCAATCCCAGCTGTTCATCCTCCTCTTAAGGCTGGTTGACGAATTGGTACCTAAGAGCATCAGTCAGGGAAGCAGAGGAGGGTATAGTGAGAGACAAAGGAGAGGTAGATAGGAAATGCAGTGAGTATTTCGAAGAATTATTAAATGTTTTAGATGATTGGTTGGCAGATAGGGAGTGTCTGGGACGAAGAGGTGTCTGGAGCGAACGAGTTATGGCGAGAAGTTTGGTGAAACGAGAGGAGGTGGAGAGAGTCATGCGTAAGACGAAGTGTGGCAACGCGGCTGGAGAGGATAGGACAGCAGTTGAGTTTCCCACTGAATCGGGTGAGAGTGTTGCTGATTGTTTGGTCAGGATATTCAGTGTACATACGGCCCGAGGTAAGGTGCATGAGGATTGGCAAAACGCCTGTTTACTGTCATTTAATAAAGGCAAAGAAGACAAAAATGTATGCCTGGATTACAGAGGTATATTTCTGTTGATTATGCCTGATAAGTCGAATGGGAGAGGATATCAAGCTGAGGAGAAATGTGGTTACAGGAGTGATAGAGAATGTGTGCACGAGGAATGTGCTTTCAACGATTTGTGTGTGAAACAGTTGGAGAAAGGGTGGGGGAGGGAGGGTGAGGAAGATGAGTCTAGTGCTTTTTGCGATGACGCAGTTCCGATGGTACATACCCTAGTGCAGTGTCACATTTTCATTAGCGGATTGGGACAGACCATAGCAAAGCTTTCATAGAATTTCTGTTTCAAGGCCTCATTTGTTTCATATCGTTCCTTGGCCACGTTCATTTTGATATAACCCCACAAAGTGAATTATCACGTACGTCACAGTTCATTTATGGCCAAATAGGTGGCGGTAGCAAATGCCCTGATCCTGAGGCGAACCATCT
The DNA here is from genome assembly GCA_038088735.1 of Panulirus argus. Taxonomy (NCBI): domain Eukaryota; kingdom Metazoa; phylum Arthropoda; class Malacostraca; order Decapoda; family Palinuridae; genus Panulirus; species Panulirus argus. Next base: position 8,227 of record JAYMFT010118964.1, read on the forward strand.
CTTAATGGGATTACTTCGTTCAAAATATTCTCGAACTGACAGTGGTCAATGAATAAGGGGCATCTTCCTGCCGGAGCAAGTAATCTTCGCCTGCTCCGAGACGTCCAGGTTGGATTGATAAACCAATCTATCTTTTAACAGTGCCAAATAATCATGAAATTTGCATATACGCCATTATGGAAAAAGGATCTTGTCAGATGCCTGAATGTCATCCTCACGTCCCAGATCATGACATAAAGAGGGTTAAGTCTAATGTCCTTTTAATGAGAAGGGATTGAAATCGCTCGACTGCCCATCTCCTATAAATGGCACATTCATCACTGAGTATTATTATTACCTTTCCAAGCTTTAGTATGTTGCAAGGAGTCCCTCGTCTTCGTCTCGTATCTTGTGTATATGTCGTTATTTACTAGTTCATGGGGTGTATTGTGGCCGATATAAGCGATGTCTTAAAGCTTTCAGATCTGTCCAAATCCCTGATCCTGGTATTCTAATTTAAGTGATCCTTTTATGTGTCGGCTACCGAGGCAGATTACCAGTTGATTTCTCAAAACCAGTGGAATTCTCTGTTGTTTGGGGGATAGTCATCTTTCCCCTTAGCGTTTCATTAACAGTTTCGAATACTTTTTCCATTTTTTAATAGCATTTTCTTTCCTTTTATGAGGATAATCTTTTTTGTTAATCCTTCTGACGTTTTTCTAGTGTTATTCCACACGTATACCTATCTGCGTGCGACTAAGCGTTCTTTTAGTGAATAGATACTTACCAATGTTCTCCCTTAAAAAAACCTGAAACGGAGAAAAACATCGTCAGAAACACGCAGACGAGTATATTGCTCATTTTAGATTCAAGTAATGGAATATGGTGCCTGGACCATCTGACCATCTGGAAGTCAATGGCTCCAGGCAATGGCGAAAGTTCCACTCTCTGGATACGTAGACAATATGTGCATGATAAAGAATACACACATGTATGCATGCACCAGTATCTCAGAACGGACTTGTGAATACACAGAAGCACAAGTACATAATCAAAATACAGAGGGAGAATATATGTAATTGAGCGAAACAAGAGATTCAGATACAAAGAGATTATGAGCTTTATACTTTAATCCTCAATAGGGTATCCAGTCGTGTAAATTTGAACGTAGTTTTGCTATCTTTTTTCAAGTCAAGTACACAACAGTACATTGTACCGTGGTGTTCAACGACATGTATATTAACAGGAAGTTCTCCTGAATCCTCAACAAGCCTTCAGGTTTCTTGTGAGGGTGAGCCTCGGATGCAAACCAGTCTCCATTAGAGTGATGTGACCTCAGGCGATCCAACGAGCAAAGGAGAATCGGGACTCCTCCCAATTTCCTAATTTCAGACCCGTGCGCCAAGGGGGCTTAAAACGAAGCTTGCGTGCTTCGGCCTTATCACACCGCGGTCTAAGGTTGAAGATCCCCCCACAACCCAGCCGTGCAGAAGCGGTTGTTATATGACCTTGTAGCTTGCTTCGCCCGGGCGCTGGAAGGCCCCTGGGATTGACTCGTTCACTTGTAAACGAAGAAAATCAGGGCCGTGATTCGAAGCAGCTCGAACGAACCGAACCACCCCCCACCCCCGACTTCGGATATTTCTCCAAGTTATAGATAAGTGAAGCAGGAACGTTCAATTTCCTTTTTTTTTTTCTTCTTCTTCTTTTTAGTTGAATTAAGGAGTTTCTGGTGATTTCCTCGGACGCCGAATCGTTCACAACTGCAATTATCATCGGAATGGGTGCCAGTCAACTTGAAATAGAGTGGCAAAAGTTGCAGACGAAAACGAAGGAATGCGAGAAGTTTCGTACTACATTATCAGTTTGCTGTTGAAGATTGAAAATATCCAACCTTTGAAAGTTTTCACTGGGCTGACTCGAAGCTGATGCGTATAACATGCATATCTAAATTGAGCCATTCGAAGCTCAGTATCTCTTACTATGTAAACTACATAACCTGGAAATGTTTTCGTACCATCTCAACAAAATAGTAGAGCCATTTCGATCCCCAAAACCTGTAGGAATGATTTTGTGGCTGGAGTTGTAATAGGGGTCAGTACATCGGACTTCGTACGGACAGACCATATATATATATATATATATACCTTAGCCAGAACCAGGTTCCTATTTTATCGACCAGCCTTAGGGGAGGATGAACACCTGGGTTCACTGTGGACCAACTGCTTCAGCAACCGGGATTCGAACCTATGCGCTCGACCCTGGGCGGCCCGTGAACGCGTCACTGTCAGGAACGCTAACCGCTACACCACGAAGTAATGATTGTGGCCAGGACTCGAAGGCGGTAGAGATTTAGCAGAGAATATTAGATATATCTCCCAAATGGAAGTGGGATCTCCTGCATGAACTTAATCATTTAAAGACAGTAATGTTGTACTGATAAATACTATGGAACTGTCACGTTACAGAATGAAGTTGAATGAAGTGAAGTTGAATAGATGTCATTAATTTTTCACTTACTTCATTTCATACGTTTTCTTCGCGCGTTTTGACGTCTAGAAAGAAATTTCTCACCATTATTTTGAGGTTGGAAAACGCAGGACCAAGACTGCGAAAAAGATTTGGTTATTCACCTTTTTCTTGAATAATTTGGAGTTTTCATCTTTTTCGGGAATGATATGGTTATTCATCCTTATCGGGAATAGATTTCTACCTCATTGTTTTCAAATTTCTCTTCTGCAACGTTTGATGAAAACCAAATTTTCCCAACACCACGTTTTCTTCCCCCCCCCCCTCAAAAAAAAAAAAGAAAACAGAGAAACGCCAGCAACGCCACTTTTTCTTTTACCTCCAAAGAAAACGAAAGTACATGCAGTATGACGCATCGAGAACGATAAGCAAAAATTTCATCGTACGATCGATTATCTGTAGATTTTAAGCCGATTACGCAAAACGTGTGAGAGGCAGCGTCCGATGCCTTCCGGAAGTGAATCTCCTAAACCGGATTATTTTGAGAAAAAAAAAAAAAAAATTTGTTACGTGCGTTGTCCAAAATATATTTAAGGGGAGACCTCACCCAATGCCTTCCCCAAAATGTTGTTACGGGCGTTGTCCTAAAATATTTAAGGGGAGGATTCACCCAATGCCTACACTTAAGTATTGTTACGGGTGTTGTCCAAAAAATATTCTAGGGGAGGCCTCACCCAATACCTATCCCTAAAATATTGTTACGGGCGTTGTCCAAAAAATATTTTAGGGGAGACCTCACTCAATGCCTTCTTTGAAATATTGTTACGTGAGTAGTCTTAAAGATATTTTAAGGGAGGCCCCACCCAATGCCTTCCCTAAAATACTGCAACAGGCGATGTCCAAAGAATATTTTAGGGGAGGCCTCACCCAATCCCTAGAATATTCTTACGTGCGTTCGTTGCCCAAACAATATTTGAGGGAAGGCCCCCTACCCAAAGGCTTCCCGAAGCTGATTGGATTAGTTAAAATGTTCATTATTTTACGTTTTCTTTTTTTCTTTTTGGCACGGGCCTTTTCCACCATGAAACGCGAATTCTTGCTCAGATATTCAGGGGAACAATTACCCTTCCTAAGTGCAATCCCGAAAAAGAAAAAGATAGAATACGAAGGGTTACGAAATAATCTAATACAAAGTGTTCTGAAATAATGTAATGCCATGTATTTATAACTTCACTTTAGAGTACAAAGAATATTCTATGTATTCTCATATTCTAAAACTGTATTATGGAATAGAAAGAGTTGGGAAATAAAATAATCTAATGCTATATATATATATATATATATATATATATATATATATATATAAGAATTACAGAATCTTAATAATGTAACTATAAACTATACTTTAGTAAAACAGGATATTTTTAATACTTCTAAAAGCTGAGTTAGTTCGAGTCTAGTCATCAGTCTGCCACACTGGTGGAACCTGTCCTCGAGAATTATTATGCTCTTATTAAGCTAAAAGTGGCTTGGCATGTCCATTAATCATGACATAAAAAAAAAAACGCTCTCAACTTTTCCACCTTAGAGGGGATAGGACCAGGAAGTGAGCCTTTCGTGAATTTTTTTTTTCCCCTTTCTGTTGTTTTTGAATTTACGAAGTGATAATACAGGTCCCTATTCACAACCAGACCCGTTTTGATAAACAATCTTTTTTATCAAAAAGATAGAATGAGGCTAAGTCTCATTCATATCTTTTCGATCATTCAGACGAGAATTAACCTTGATTTGTGTCCTTGACAAAATGTATAAATAAGTATATGCTTACGAGCGACAACAAAAAATGGAAACTTAACAAACTCTGCAAAAAAACTGAAGTAAAGTCCTGGCTTTAGCTAATGAAACTGCCGTTGTCTTATTACATTTTTTGAAATTAATTAAGTCTCCGTGTCTGAACGAGCCGGGAGGGAGGGTTGGAAGTGGTAGCGGATGAGTGAAATGAAAGGGCATCTGTAAATCTCTCACAGTTTAGGGGAAGGTCTGGAGTGTGTGTGTGTGTGTGTATGTGTGTGTGTGTGTGTGTGTGTGTGTGCCTCGTCTGCTAGTGTTTATACTTTTTTTCAATCTCTGTGCAAACTTTTCCCACGACTCAGTCTGATTTAATAGGGCACAGTGTAAGAATTATGCTGTCCGTTTTCTTTAGCAATTTTAAAATTTTTTGATTAATAATTTCACTCTTGACTTTATAATTTTTTTGGTTAGTAATTCCAGTCTCCTCATCCCATTATAGTTTTGGGATATGGGATGTGTTGTGTCCCATAGAAGTTTGTGAGACTTAGGTTTGCGCTTTGATGATCCTGTTTTGATTTGTTTGATTCTGTTTGATCTGGTCGTCAGCTCGAAAATTTCAATAGTTACCCCTGTTCTTTTTGTGTCTGTCTTTTCTAGGCATTAAATGAAACGCGTAGCATTTTTTGGCCATTTAAAGGAATGCACGGCTAATTGATTAATTAAACGGTTGAATTAATCAGTTAAACGCGTGAATGAAACACTCGATCGCACACACACACAGATATATATATATATATATATATATATATATATATATATATATATATATATATATATATATATAT
>JAYMFT010118985.1:0-13309 GCA_038088735.1 Panulirus argus
CACACACACACATATATATATATATATATATATATATATATATATATATATATATATATATATATATATATATAGGGCCTTGATTAGGGCATTGAGTTGCCTGTACCGTCTCAGCTAACATGAATAATTAAACATTTCTCGAGAGAAAACAACGTTTTAACTTTTTCTTTTCTCCTTTTTCTCTCTCCTTCGTCCATGTCTACCACACCAGTGGGTCCTGGGATGGAGCAGCCACTCCCTCCAGGCGGTCCCATGGGAGGGGCGGAGTTCCCTGGCATGCCTCCCATGGCCACGATGATGGGGGAGGCCTTCCCTCCACACCCGCCCATGACCTCACCTTCAGAAGACGTCTCAGTTCCAGGCAGTGGTGAGTGAGTCCCAGTTAATTGCCGTACTCGGTCAGTATCTTCAAAATGGCCATATCTCTGGGTCAATGACCATTAACTCGCTCACAAGTGTAATGGCTCTCAATTGACCTCGTTTTGTGCTTCTGTCCACACAGGTCCTGGGGGGTTCAGCGACCATCAGAGCTCGGAAATCCTTGCGTGGTAACCAGGGGCTTTGGGGAACCTTCCAACCACCGCCGCCTATGCGCACAACTCGCCAACCAAAGATGCCGCCGCGCACCGCCTCGGTGACGTCATTCGCTCCTTGACGCCATTTGAGTTTCTTCAAAAAAAAAATGAGTCTAAAAAAATATATATTATATATATACAAAAAAATATATATATATAAACTGAGATGTGTCCATCCAGCAGTGTTTCTTCATTTAGAAGTCTGTGAAGGTTATAGATATAAAAAAATAAATTTTTGTCTATGTACTTATAAAAAAAAAGGATATTTTTGTTCGAGGACAATCCAGATGCAAGTGGAAAAAAAAAAGATATATGAGAAGATGAATAAAATAGAATAAACCCCCATGAATAAATGTCGTCCATAGTTGTCATTGCAGATCATTTGTACTAAGTAACTAAGGTCGACGGTGGTTGAGATGCGACATTCGACCGACAACCATAATTTACATAAAAAAAAAAAAAGATTATGACCCATTTTTTGTACAGTTCACTTTTTGCATCCAGCCATCGTCATTAGGGAGAAAAAAAAAAAGAAGAGAAAAGAAGAAATGATTTGGGAACTGTGAAGCCATTATCGAATCTATCAGAAAACTCTTTTTTTTACGTGTTCATGAAATGTGCTGGACTAGCGAGTAGTACAACTAAGTACAATTACATTTGCCAGGGAGAGGGGAAAAAGATACTCTGAGTTATGTAGTCTGAGATCTTTTGACAATGGGGTAAAATTGAAATAGCCCTATTCTTACCAAGGTTGCTTCACCTGATGATAGATTACAAAGCACACCTGTTCCTTTCGGTGTATGCCCTCCCTGATATGTCATAAGTAGCTTAAATGTGATCAATAGGAATATACTCTTTCGTCCAAAACAGTAACCTGAGTAAAGCCTATTTTTCAAGGACTGAATACAAATAAGAGTCTCTTAATCAGGAGGTAGTCATGCACTTTGAGGACGGGGGGTGAAGTGTGCAAATGTGTAAGAGCGACACTTTTATTCTTTTTGTTCTACCTAGGTAGGACTCTGCTGTTGTTGTATTCACACACAATTTCCTTAGGACTCGCGGAACACTTTAGGCAAAGACGAACTCTCGTTACGAGAAGAAAGAGTGCTTTTTCAGAGGTAGGCTAGTGTGTGTCTTCACCCAGCGACCCCCAGCACAAAGGAAGGTGCTTTTGATTCCCTCCCTCGACAACGGAGATAAGGTGGAAGGATGCTACTCCCCAAAAGGGGAAGGAAGGTCCTCTGGATGTCAATCCGCAAAGGGGAAGATATTCTGGATGTCAGAGGTCTCTGGATTTGCAAGCCCGAACGAATGATACACTATACAGGGCACGATTTTTTCTTCCTTCGTCCACAGAAAACGACATCTTGAGACGAAGAACATGTCCTCTGAATATAGATTCCTTCAAGATCTCTATAAACTGATACTTCGAAAGGGAAGTTCTCTGAAGCGTTTGGTTCATATCGAAGTAAAGTTGCATAATATAGAACTCCTAGTAAGGAACTATTCACACATTACTCTCAAAAAAGGTATCATTTGGATAGAAATATTCTCAGTAACTGTTTTTACTGTAACAATATTTTCAAATCGTCCTAGATTACGTACATACAGTCAACAGCAGTTAGGGGACTATTTTCACATGTTACGTACATACAGTCAACAGCAGTTAGGGAACTATCATCACATGTTACGTACATACAGTCAACAGCAGTGCCCCTCCAACTCAGCACACTTTAAAACTCCTGTACTCGCTAGCCCTGAACGTGACATGAACACACAGCCTTTTGAAAAATTGTTGACTAACTAACTCAAGAGAGTTGAATGCTTCTTTTGTTGTTGTTACGATTGGCGATCTTCATTTGAGATTTGATCTCTTTTGTCATCCTCAGAGCGCTCTCAAAGTCTCCTCCTCTGCTCCGCCAATGGATTCACATTCCTAACACAATATATTTTCACGTATTTATATTAAGCTAGGGGACCCGGGTGGGTGGTTGTACATACTTGTACAGTGTCTGTCGTAAGTAAGTAAGTAAGTAAGTAAGTAAGAGCACAAACCCAATTTTCATTGTAGATAGCCTTGACTTTGCCACGTAGTCTTCTTTTTATATGTTAAAACATGTACTTATTTTGTTCTCTCTTCTTCTCTTTTTCAATAGTATTCTTTCTGTTTCCTTTCAATGTCTTGCTTTTGTAGGATCTTTTCTTCCCCTTCCTCCCTGTCTCTCTCTCTCTGTCTCTGTCTCTCTTTGTCTCTCTCTCTGACGAGGAAAAGAATGAAGAAAACGAAAATGCAACTCCCTCCTCTCTCTCCTCTCTCTCTTCTCTCTTCTCTCTTCCTTCTTGCTCGACTTGACGCCTTTAATTTTTTCTTATATAGTAACGGCCGCAAAACTGTTAGGATCACTAACGTACCTCATAAGATGTTCTACCGCTGACGTACTGATACTTTGACGTCACCATGACGTCAAGCTTAAGGTAGAGAGAGAGAGAGAGAGAGAGAGCCCCCCACCACCACCACATCTTACACCCCCCCCAACCCCCAAACCAACCCCTCCGTCTCCTCTCCCCCCCATCCCCACCCCAGACACGAGAATGACATCATTTTTGTATACATAAGTGTGATGAGCTACTAACTCTGCATATGATTCAGTAAATGTGAGTGTTCAGTGCTTGATTAATGCCTCCAGCCATTACCAGAACATAGGCAACACTAAGACAAAATTCTGCATAGATGGGACTTAGACACACACACACACACACAGTAGAACGCCGAGCCTGGACCCACTTTGAGCGCGACAATAATAGAACCCTTTGGGTAAAGGCGATCTGTAGAGTTCAAAATCACCACCTTTGAGGGGTCAGGTCCAAAAGAAAAAAGGGGGGAAGGGGGAACTTATAGCCCCCCCCCTTTCCCCCCCCCTCACACCCAAGTATATACGGTCGTGCTGTCGTGCTCAAGGGGCCCCGCCCCCCCTCCCCTCCCCAACACCTCCCCCTCCCACCCATCCCCCCCTCTTTACAAACACTTGAGGGGGCAGTTAAGTGTTGCTCGTGGTGTTCTGGCAGTTGGTGGAGAGTGGAGGTGATAACAGGTGGACGGAGGAGGGGAGGTGGGGAGAGGAGGTGAGGGAGGTGGAGTGGTGGTGGGGGGCGCTCAGTGTCCTCCCAGTGGGAGGCCACTTTTCCCTAGTGGCTGCAGACGACTGACTCCCAGGTATAACTGTGTGTTCTGTCTCTCTTTTTTTTTTATTCTCTCATTGTATGTGAATCTGTGATATCGATTATTTGTTATAACTCCAGTGACAGTTTTTGTAATAAAACTAACGAAAGTAGTGCCGTTGTTTGTCTCACCGTATATCCTTGTTTTGTTCTCCTCTTTAGATATTTAGATGTTTTAGTAATAATTGTTATATATATATATATATAGATGATATAGTAGTTAGCTTCTCTCGTCTTAGACGTGAGACTGGGAGTACGGGAAGGACTGGAAACCAGTGAGAAATGGATTGGAAATAAGTAGGGACTGGAAGCAAAAAAAAAAAAAGGGGGGGGGGGGACTGGAAATAAGAAAATGACTGGAGATAAATAAGAAAGAGGCTTGAAGTAAGGAAAGGACTGGAAACAAAAAAGAAAGGAACTGGAAATAAGGAAAGAACTGGAAACAAGTAAGAAATGGACTGGAAGTAAAAAAGAAACACTGGAAACAAATAAGAAAGAGATTGGAAATAAGGAAAGGACTGGAAACAAACAAGAAAGGGACTGAAATTAAAGGAAAATTATGAGAATTAACAAAAACGAGACTGGAATAAGGTGAGGACTGGAAATTCAGAAGGAAACGAAAATAAGGTAGGTAAAGGTTATAAAGATGGGACTGTAAATAAAGAAATGGCTAGAAATGCTATCCATCTGGCTACACCATTCCGGAAGCTGAGGACAACTGAACTAAAATGAAAAATCTAACGTCAGCCTTTTCGCTCATCTACCCCAGCTACTAAACGAGGTCACGATTTCTGCAAAAAAAAAAATCAATCCTTTTCATAAGTTTCATGGCTTGAATACACCTGATCCATTCCCATTCCATATAAAAGATAAGGGAGATAAGATATGAAATAGCCTGTATATTACACACACACACACACACACACACGCACACACACGCACTCAAGCATACGCATCATCCAGACACACAGAGTAACACTCACACATAACGCACATACGCCCCAACAAACACCCCTGACCGCGCCAGTTCTCACGTTTAGACTGATCGCGTGTAGCACTGTTGTTTATTTTCCCGTCTCTTTAATGATGAACTGTTTGTTTACAGGGTCCTCAGTGAGTCGTACAGTGTGTTTACATGCGAAGTCCTTACGCCAGTGTCATCAAACTGTTACATTCCCCGCCGCAAGAGTGCATCAATAAATGATTGATTCCATTTATCGTTTTAAGAAAACAGTTTGCGGGAGTCGGCCGGGGAGCTGTGGTTGTGGCTGTGGTGGTTGTGGTAAAAGCCCAGGCAGTTTTGTTGATAGGCTTGTTAGGGATGCACTCAAACTCCTTCGCTCTCTTTCTTTTTGCATCACACTGTCGAAGATTCACTAGTCCCATGTCGATGGGGCTGGAACTTTAATAGTTTCCCGTGAGAGGAGTGGAGCTTCACTGATTCCGTGTTGGTCTAGTGTCCCGGGACAAGACTAGAGCTTCACTAGTCTTTTGTAACAAGACTAGAGCTTCACTAGTCTCCCGTGACAAGACTAGAGGTTCACTCGTCTCCCGTGACAAGACTAGAGGTTCACTAGTCTCCCGTGACAAGACTAGAGGTTCACTAGTCTCCCGTGACAAGACTAGAGGTTCACTAGTCTCCCGCGACAAGACTAGAGGTTCACTAGTCTCCCGTGACAAGACTGGAGGTTCACTAGTCTCCCGTGACAAGACTGGAGGTTCACTAGTCTCCCGTGACAATATTTTCATTACAGTCTTTGTCATGTGTGCTGTCACATTCCCAATTCGTAATCGCAGGAAATCACAACCTTGAAGCATTTACATAAATCCTCTTTCTAACCATAAATGATATTGTTCCTCCAAGGAGTTCATCATATGGGGGAGAACCATGAGTGTAAGCTGACTTGCATGGCCCCCTTTACTGAAACTCCACTCAGACTGAGCTGCTTACATAGCTACGTAGTCACACACACAGTCGGTGCACTCCTGCCACCTTAACTGCCTCTGTCCGACTTTACCAAATCCAACGACACGCGACGAGTAAAACACGCCCGTGTCACGCGAAACACATTGTGTAGTAGAGTTACAGCCTTTCGTCACACACTCAGAGAAAGATGACATTTCTTTTTCCCAAAGCACTTTTTCATGCATCATCTTTCTATATCCAACGTGAAGGGCTGCAACGACGGCACCTCTTTTCTTTTTCTTCATTACACAGAGGCTGTATAAGAGACCTCGGTCATACGTGAGGGATACATGCTTCAGTAAAACACCAGTTATGTACTCAGCACAGACAGAAGCCACGCCAAAGAAAGATAGTTTGTCTACTATACGTTATTGATAAGGTCCCAGAACTCATGTTTAGAAGGAGCAGTTGGGTTTAATGTTAAATTCAAGGTTGGATTCCTATTCCTTTCTGAAGATGATGATATGATATTTGGAAGACGATGTTATAAGTATGTTTGTGTGTGTTTGCGTGTGTGTGTGTGTGTGTGTGTGTGTGTCAACCAGCTGCAACAGCTCTGTCTGTTACATTCGTCACAATGACTCTGCATTGGCCCCCGTCACAAACCCTCTATTAGCGTCACCAAAGTGGGCTTTATCGCAGTGGCGCTACGTTGGTCTACTTGCCTTACCATTTTGGCTTTATTGATATTTGCTGTGGTTGATTTGACGAACCATTGTTAACATTATTCTACAACCACCAGTTACTAGCGCCACCACCAATACAACCATTCCTTACAGACTACCACCACCTTAGAACCATCACCACCGCTACTACCACCACCACTTCTACCACCACCTCTACCACCACTACCACCACTGCCTGCTGTGCTCCCACCCTCTGACAGCCCCACACTCATGTCTGAGGCGTGCCAGACCCCGGGATTATAGACTGGTGGACGGCATGACTACTGGGACCCCTGCTATCCCACTGACCTGGGACACCACACTCCCCCCTCCCCCCCACACACACACACACACTCACACGACTCACCTCACGCACTCACCTACACACCCACGCGCTTACACATACACTCACATACACCCCAACATACCCACCTACATCCGCACATACTTATCTACTTCCCGTCACACTCTTCGGTCTCTCTAACGCAGCCAATGGCTCCTCAACACACCCATTGGCTCTCCAACACACCCATTGGCTCTCCAACACACCCATTGGCTCTCTAACACACACACACATATCGGCTCTTCAACACACCCACCAGCTCTTCAACACACCCATCGACTCCCCAACAAACATATTTTCCCTCAAATATTCACCTAACATCACCCATAGGCTTATTCCCCCATCACGCCCATGGATTTTTCTCAATGTACACCCGCTGGCTCAGGCATATACACGAACAACTCTTCCCACAAGTCATGGTCCCTCTCACACCCACGCGCATTCCTACACGCTTTCCTGGCGTCCCAAAATACCCATCGAGTTCTCTGAAGCCGCCATTAGCTGTGGTATGGGTCAGGTGGTTGCTGCCATAACCACCAACTTCCTCCTCACACACCCATAAATCTCCCATTAAACCCATTGACTTAACGCGCACCGTCTCCCTCAACTGCCCCTCTCAATGACTTACTCACATAATTCATTCAAGTCTAAATGAATCCATTTTTCTTTTCCACATCTCCATTCACTCCTGAAGTCTGTCGACTTTTATGCAAACTCACTCACTGTCCTTTTCTTTTTTCTCTGTCTCTCGCATAAATTGTCATCTTCACTCATTGGCCTTCCAGGAGACTTACTGTCTTTTCCGTAAACTCGCTTGGCTTTTCCAGGCACCAGATGGCATCGCCGTATGAGGCTAGTTATCCAAACATTTTCTCATGACTTTCCCATCGAACCACACACACACACACACACACACCTTCCTCTTGGTCTGTAAGAACTCCTAAGCATTCCTCACACTCCTTCAGTCTTTCTCAAGCTAGCCATATCATTTCTACAGTCCCGAAGGTATCCTCTATCTCCTTTGCCTCAGATGTACTTCTCATGCGATCCTAAAAAAAAAAAAAGACAGTGATTCTTGGTTCATAGGTTCCAAAGTGTCAATGTTACGACCCATTACCGATTGTACTTTGCCATACTTGACACCGTATATTCGACAGAAAGAGATTGGATTTGTCACTTCCCAATTTCTTTTTTGATATGTTTTTTTTGTGCAGTTCACAAATGATAATAGCCAATGTGTGTGGTGATCCTTTTTTTATTTTTTACTGATGCTACCGACACGTTTTTACCGGACGGAGAATCAAAAGAGTGACATGACGTTAAATAACGATTGGCATATGACAGATGGGCATTTTTTCCTTTTAGTCATCCAACAAGGTGTTTAGGTATAGGGCGTTTGAGAGATGGTTTCTCCTCCATCAAGTCCTTGCCTTGGTATCTTGTTTCTCAGGTTTCTGTAACTGTTTGAAGACAATGTCAAGTGGAACTTGAATCATTCTCTTAGCTTTAGCCAACACAAGGGAATTTATTACCGAGAACGAAAAACAAAACAAAAAAAGGCCAGCTTTAAATACAAGTGCTTTATCTCCCATTTGGTGATGCGAGAGACTGATACAGAGGCATAGCTCTAGGGAGATTAGGTACCGGAGCAAAGAAAGATAAAGAAACTGGAGAGACATAACAAGGAAAACGGGCCAAAGTCACACCGCTTTCGCAAGCCATCATCATAACACAAACATAGACAAACGAAAGAAAAAAACGACATAAACAAAGACTCGAGACAGACGAAACGACACAAACAAACAGACTCGAGACAGACGAAACGACACAAACAAATACTCGAGACAGACGATCAGTCCTTCAATAAAGAGAACGAAAGATTTATGATGTCAAGGAAAAAAAAAAAAGGAGATATATTTATCTACCTGGAAGCTCTTGGTTCCATAAAAAAAAAGGGAAAACATAGAAAAACAGAGAAGCAGGTGCCCCTCTTCTTCTCTACCTGCATGACTCAACATTGCCTTGCAGAATGACACTTTTGGGATCGGACGTACCTGGCCTCAGATTTACGATACGTCTGGAGGGGGAGGAGAGGGAGGAGGAGTGGGGGGTGTAGGAGGTTTAGGGGGAAAGGGAACGGAGGTATCGCTGGGGCTATCGTCTTCCAGGACTACGATACAGGCGTCCGCCCTATAGATAATCAGCACCTCGCGCGATTCCAGCAAGCATCGCACATTACGCCACCGAGACTTCGCGAGCGTCCGGTATCTGAATAGCGTCACGTTCGGATTTCTGTTCGGAGGGTGAGGGGGAGGAGAAGGAGTAGGGTCATCGCGTGCGCGCGAAAGAGTGTGATGGTTGTTTGCTACCGGTCCACACTGTCCGTGGAAGTCTGGAAAAGAAAAATAGAATGTCTCTCTCTCTCTCTTTCTCTCTCTCTCTCTCTCTCACACACACACACACACACACACACACACACACACACAGTCACACACAAACATGAGAAGCCCAGACGAACTCAATGAGTGTTTTCATGTAATTTCTCTTCCCTACAGTCTTGGATATGAAAGCTTTATTAGCGCATGGAATATCAGCTCAAACTGTAGCTTATAATCATCCCGACCTTTTGGGAGATCTTGGCAGTTCTCTCTCGAACTGTGAGACCCTAGCTACTAGACTCATAAGTGAGAAAGCGTGTGAGTGAGTGTGTGAGGTCCGAGACATCAATAAGTCAAAAGCAATTTCACCTTCCGTAATCTCAGTGAAGGGAGGAGAGGAAGAAGAGGAGGAGGAGGAGGAAAAAGAAGAAGAGGGGGAAGAGGAAGAGGAAGAGGATGAGGAGGAGGAGGAGGAGGAAGGGCATAGGAAGTGTTGCTTGAAAAGAGGATGAAGTAAGGTCATATAAGGAGTAAAGGTCAGGAAGAGACAAAGACTTTCTATAATTTCTATAATTTCTTTGTTATCGACTACCTTGGCGAGGATTCTTATTAAGCTGAGACGCCACAAGTAGCCAAGCCCTCTAGCTAGCTAGCTAGCTACCTATACCGTAGCTTCTCACAATACGCAGCTAAATTCGCTGTCTTTTAAGCATCTGCATTTGTCTAAAAGCATACAAATTTCCCTCGTCGTTTTACGTGGTCATTCGTACCTGAAATGGAAACGAAAAAAAGAGTCATTTTGTGGCAAAGAAACCAGAAATGCAGTTTGCTATTCGCGATGTATAAACATAGCATCACATCAGGTGTCACGGCTCCTGACTGACTGACAGGATAAACAAAACCACAAAATGTTGCTTATCGCGGCGTCGGTAGCTAAATTTTCGAACTGTTTATAACCAGATGTTTCACCCGCCCGATGAAGCTTCGAAACGAAACAACGCACGGGTTCGGACCGTCCGTCCGTAGTCAATCTTTCGACCTCTGTCTGTCTGTCTGTTTCTCTCTCTCTCTCTCTCTCTCTCTCTCTCTCTCTCTCTCTGGTTTTCGCTCTTGTATCAGCTCTCTGTGTGTCCGTTATTCCGATGCTTCGTTTTCAAGCGTTTCTTCTGGACATAATGTCTCGCTTCGTGATTCGGCTTCTCACCTTGAACTCTGGTTTCGTCTTATTGCTCAGATTCGATCCGACGATTCGCCTTTGAATTTCAGGAAAAGAAAATGATGATATTCGGACTAAATATAGAGTCGTGTTTAACCACGCTTTGACTTTTCAATTTGAATCATCAAATGACGTGGACTTTTCTTGCCTACTTTGCATCCATAGAAGAGAAAAAGAACAGAACTAATGCGTAGATGAAATATAGGCGATATTATTTCTATCTTCCTCTTATGTCTATAAGGATAATGAGAGAAGATGGCAACTTAACCTAAGATTAAATAATCTATTTTTTTCGCCCCCCGATTACACACTGTGACACACCCCCGGAGAGATGTGCCCCACAGATTCTAAAGGACTTGGGATGTGTCCCAGCATCCTGCAGTTGGTACTGGGAGGTCAGTAGGGCTGGAAGAATATATATTCTAGACCCCCACAAAATGGAACTTGGAGCCTACCTGGGCTGGGAAGGTGTCCTTGACCTCCACAATTCGTACTGGGAGTCAAACAAGGCTGGGGAATGATGATAGTACCTCTGCCCCTCAGATACACTACCAGAAGTTGGTATCATCCTATTCTTCACCGTCCGCTTACACCGGTTAACCACTCCCGAAGCATACGAAGAAGTCCTCCTCCTCCTCCTCCTCCTCTTCCTCCTCCTCCTCCACCTCCTCCTCCTCCTCCTCCTTCTTCTCTCCCTGGCTCTCAAGTGTGTGTGTGTGTGTGTGGCAAATGAGGGAGGACATGACTTCGAGAACTGGCAAAAGTCTTAATTGAGCGTTACAAGCTCGGCGAAGGAGCCAATGAAACGCAGGACTTTACGTGGCACAGCGAAATGAATACGTTGCTTTATAAGTCTTAATACTAAGGTAAGGAGGAGGTGGTTCCTCCTCCTCCTCCTCCTCCTCCAAGTGCTTCCTCAAACAACCACTGCTTCTTTCTTTCTTTCTTTGCCGGGTTCCTGAAGATTAAAGTTAGTAAATCTCTACACGGTTGAATTATTATCATCCGGGTTTAATAGATTTTTCTCTCTCACACACACACACACACACTCTCTCTCTCTCTCTCTCTCTCTCTCTCTCTCTCTCATCTTTTTTCTCACCTGAAGATGTATTTCCGAGCTGTAGCGTAATCTTTCCGTGTCATGATAGCGAGAGAAGAAACAGCGCTTTCCTCACTCGGGTTTTGACACCTTCGGAAAATTTTTTTTCTGTACCACACACACACACACACACACACAGAGTCTTCTAACTGTGTACATTTCTTTTTTTTTTCTTCTTTAACAATAAACGTATCGCTTCGAAAGGTCTCATTACCCTGAACAGGATTTCGTACTTGTTCGCCCAATTTCCCCGCGTGATCAAACTAGCGCCAGGAACCGAAGAAGAATGGCCATTTTCTGCACACACACACACACACGTCCACACACTCGAGCTGTCATATATTTATATATACATTTAATGCACCGAAAACCAGAATATCCCAACCACAACCAAGCCCCATAGACTTTATTTTTTGAAACAGAGATCCTTCTAAGCCTTCCTGCTGACAAAAAAGAAAAAAAAAGAGCAGAATTTCTGAATCTATTTCCACAAAATAGGGTGAACGCCTTTTTTTTTTAAAACAATTCTGAAAAGTCCTAGATCTTTTATGAATGGTATAAAGGTAGAGAGAAAAAGAATGCCTCTGAAATAATTGAATATGGTATTTTTTCATGAATAAATAAATGAATACATACGTGTGTGTGTATATATATATATATATATATATATACTTGATTTTATAAAGTATATTGCGAGTCACGCAAGATGTCATAGTTGGACTACGACAATCAATTTGCTCATTCTTTACGTGCGTTCTTAACCATTCTTTGCGTATTCCAGGCGTCTTTTAAGCCATTCACATCGGCGCTACGCTACCTGCATACGCAATGGGTGCATCCCAACTACTTAGCTCTGACTTAGGAACGATGAACATCACTGACAAAGCTGTCGTCACTTCACATTCACCACAGACTTCTAGCAATGCTAGCGAGTCCACCGACGCCTTTGCCAGTTTTGGTATCTGGATTCTTCATCCCACGTTTATAAAACTGAGAACCACTAGTGGTACGTACAGGGTACTGAGATGTATTTTAATCTATCACATTAACACCGAATTAACCAGAAAACCTTTTCATGCGGAAGTCTATACTTTGTTTATTCTCTTTTCTCCCTCTCTTTTTCTCTCTTTCTCTCTCTCATGTTGGTGACCCGGGCCACTAGCTATAGCTAGCTTTTGCTAGCTGGCTAGCTGGCTGGCTGGCTGGCAGGTGGTGGTGCTGGTGCTGCTGCTGCTGTAGGCGTAAGGCGTTGCGTAAGCCACTACGAGTGACGGCGACGCGTATGAAACACCACGAGTAACTGCATGTTACGCGGCCTCCACCATCGCCCCACCTCCTGCTGTTTCTGCCGCTGTTGTTCCTGCTGCTGTCCCTGCTGCTGTTGCTGTACTGCTACTGCTGCTTGCGTCCAGGCCCCACTGGTACTGCTTGGAAGGCGAGGGACGTCCGAGGGAGGAGGGGGCTTTGGCAACGCCCACAACACGGCGATGTCTTCAGCCAGTGGAACATCGAGTGGCCATGACTCATGTCACTCCTACCTGCCTGCCTCCTCCTCCTCCTCCTCCTCCTCCTCCTTCTCCTCCTCCTCTTCCTGCTGCTGCTCCTCCTGCTCCTCCTCCTTGTCTTCTGCGAGTCGGGAGGGGAGGGGGAGGGGGGAAAACGGGGGGGAGGGGGGAGGGGAGTGGGTGGAGGGCAAGGGGTGATGATGGGGTCTGCAGGCACTCCTCCCTCCTCATAACCTTGTCCCTCCCACATTACCCACCCCCCTACTTGCACCCCCCCCCCCCCCCCCCCCCCCCCCCCCCCCCCCCCCCCCCCCCCCCCCCCCCCCCCCCCCCCCCCCCCCCC
>JAYMFT010118996.1:0-13308 GCA_038088735.1 Panulirus argus
CTATGGTGATCTATTGCAATATATATATATATATATATATATATATATATATATATATATGACCCAAAAATAATATGACATTTTGATATAAGCTGAAAAAAATACCATAACAGAAGTAATACTACAGAAAAGTGTAAACAGAACATGAAAAGGTGCGTTCACTACTAACAAACATTTCTGTCAACGATTATTCCTGCCAGCTAACCTTAGAATTCTGCTCTGGATGGATTCTAATTTGAGCCTACGAGCCAACTGTTATCTTTAGATTGAGGAACAGATCAAAACCTTCAGCACTGCATGACCCTGGCAAACAGAGGTCCAATCAGGCGAGGCAGAGAGAATCAGAGGAGGCAGTTTAAAAAAGAATAGACTGAGCCTGTGATCAAATCCCTCCATCCCCAAGATAACCTATCTTACCATTCTAATCTATGAGCTTAATCTCTCTCCCCCTATCACAAGCAGCCTCGAAGGGACCCTGTGGTCTGTTGCTGTTTGACTTCCTTTGTATCCAGGACAAGGATCCATAGTGATATAAGACAGAGGGAAGAGAAGGGGGAACTGAGTCAGGGAAGTGAAGAGATTGGCTTCAACGCCTTTGTCAAGACAGGGCAGAGATGCCAAAGAGAACAGGGGTGGAGGACCTGACAGGTGGAGGTACCCGTAATAAAGATGATGAGCTTATGGAGAGAATATACCACCTTGGCAGGGATGATGAAGGCAGACGACAGTGCTCAGGGAACATAATGCCCAGAGAACACTAGAGATGAATAAATTCAACTCCTGAAGGAAACTCACACCAAAATAGAGAGGTTATACGATGCGCTCATCAAGGGTACACAAAAGGTAGACAGCGTAGGGGAGGTGAAGCAAGATCCACCAGAGGTTAATTCGGGTCATGAGGTAGCCACAGAAGAGAGGCCATTGAAGAGGACTTCGATTCTAGGGACATTGAATCAGAAAGCCTGAACAAGACACTGAAGAAAGCCAATAGAGAGGAGATGTATACAATGAGAGAGAGGGCCGTCCAAGATATATGTGATGCTGGGAATGGAAAACTTAAGGTGGAACTTGTTCAAGGCAGCTGTGGGGCCAAATAAAAACTGAATTAAAGATAAGACTGAAAATAAGGAGGAGGACATTAGCACAACTGCAGGAGATGATAGATATTAGACAAATGAACGAAGTCCTATAGAGAAAGATTGAAAGACGCAAGTCTTGATGTGTGGGTTGGAAGAGGACGATCTTCCAGACAAGGAAGAGAAAGAATCTTGAGATTGGGACCACGTCAGTAAACTATTTGATGCGATGGACTTGGCAAATGTAGGACAAGATGTGACACAAGTCAAGAGCATGTGGGTAGTACAAGCATTATGTTAATGGAAGGCCACTGAGGGTAGCGATTGACATGAAACTGTGTAGACAAGAGGTGCTTAGGCTGGTAAAGCAGAAAAATAAAAAGGCAAAAACGAGGAGTTCAAAGGAGTGTTTGTCAACAGTGACAAACCAAGAGAACAGGAGATGCAGAGAGAAGAGGAGAGGAGAGGAGAGAGTGAGAAAGGGAACTGGCAAAAGGTAAAAAAATAAAAGGAATTGGATGAGAACAGAGGGAGGAAAAACATTCCTACTTCCATTACAGGGAGGCCAGAACTGAAGAACAGAGAGTGCCTCATGCTCAAGGTTCAGAACACAGTTGCAGACAGCCAAGTGACACATAGAAAGGAACTGGAATCAAAAGACCGGATCTGAGAAAGCAATCCAAATATCGTTGGAGTGGTGGAGACAAAACTCTCAAAGGACCTAAAGTCACAACTTATCTGCCCAGTAGGGTGCACGTGCACGACACCAAGGAGGAACAGAAAAGATAAAGGTTTGAGGGGAAGCAGCCCTCTTGATTAGGGACAGCTCTAAGCTTCAGGAAATAATGGCAAATGGCCCATTCAGACAATACCTAATAGTAAAAGTAATTGCAGGAAAAAAGTGGACAGTTGTGTGGATAATTCATAATCTTCCTAAGAATTCTAATAAACTAAATCAATTTCATAATCAAAGCAGTGACTGGGTACATTGAGCGTATCTGGACTGCCGGAAAATATCTAACACCATACCATAACAAGACGTTGATAAGGGAGCTGGATCTTCTGGCAGAAATAAGGACGGAAGACTTCATCGAGGGACAAGGGAAAGGAACCAGAGGACCTATTTCAGAGGAGCTTCCTCGAAATGATCTGAGGTCATCAGTGGCGTACCGTAGGGTCCAGTCCTTGGGCCATCGCTTTTCTTGACCTATGTAAACAACTTATCAGAAGGCCTGGATTCTCATCTGAATATATTTACGGATAAGAACAATGGGGTTGTAAGAACAGAAATCGTAGAGGAGGCTAAACAGTTATATACACAAGTACTGGAATGGCAATATACTGATTGTTGATGATGTTCACAGGGGTTTGGGAAGGGGCTGTCCATGTAGCCGCCTGTTCAAGCTCGTATGTGTCCTGTGCTACTGTGGTGTCGGACTGCAACACGGGGAAGAAGGATCTCTCAGATGGCAAGTAATGTTGGCGAGAAAGAGCGAAAGAGCTTCATCCCGACGTGTCAGATGAGGGCAAGGTGATGGGAAGACTCAATTGGATCAGGGTATTGAGCGTCCACTGACAGGTGGTGTTGGGAGGAAATCAAGGATGACCTTTCATGACCTTTTCCCTGCTACTATAAGTACCTTTGCCTTGAAGCTGCTGGAGTTCCCTTCAGAGAAAGGGGTCCTTGGTCCTGGAACAAACATCGCCTGGACTCGCAGCTTTGTAGCAGGAATTCAATTGGGGTTTCCAGGACAGAAGCCGCGTTACTTGTAGATTCTCTTTTCTTCTCGACATTGATATGATCCTCACGTTCGCATATCTTACCAGTTCCGTCTGTTGCTGGTTGAGTAAGGGAGAGGTAAGATCTACGCGTTCTTCAACATCGAGGTATATAATTCCATGAAGATCTCTTCCATCATGTCACCCCGTTCCAGGGTTCGACACGGTGACTCGCGGTGCCATTAGTCTTGTATCTCTTGCTCCTTGGGTCCTTGGGAGTGCCACAGCCGGGCCAAGTGCCCAGCTTCATCCATCACTTCCACACTCTTAGTCTGCTAACTGTCCATGTCGAACCCTTCACCAGGAAGGTACAATCTTTAAGTACGAAGTGCCTTTAAAGCACGAAGGTCTGAGGTCATGCCATAACACTAAAAAGTCGTGTCGTCGTGCTCAAGGATCGTATAGTCGTGCTCGAGGGTTCTGCCGTAGTGCTCGAGGCTCCCACAGTCGTGCTTGAGGTTACTACCGTCGTGTTCAAGGGTGGTACGGTCGTGCTCAGGGATTTCCCGGATTTTCGCAGCTTTGACGCAACTGATCGAATTTTGGAGCTAAGGGGACCTTAAACCCAGGGGTTAGTTGTGTGGAAATTGGGGGTAGGGGTGGGGGTGAGGTTGGGTTGGGGAAGGGTGGTGGGGGGATGGTCTTCGTGGTGTAAATGGACGGGTCCAAAAGTTCCTCGACTTGTGTGATGACAAGAGGAATGGCTCCCGAAGAGGTGCACTCTCATACTATATGTGGGTGGGGTTGGGGGGAGGTGGGGAGGCCGAGTTAATGGATCACGTGCTAATTGACAAGTGTGCAAATGGAAAGGCTGACGGATGTGGGACGTGCTGAGAGAGGCGGCAGGTGGAGTGTCGGAGTTTGCAAGCTGGTGATGGGAAAAGAGGAAATGGCACGTCTGAAGAAAAGTGCTAAAATGTGAGTATGCTTGGGAAAGTGTCATGTGTGCAAAGATGCAGAGAGGCAATGAGTGAAGAAAGGCAAAGGGTGAGAGTAAGTGACACCAGGGTAGTGGAAGAGAAATGGAAAGTATACGGGAAAGCTTTTGCTGTAGAGGTGAAGAGTTTTGGAATGCGGAAGATGGGGTGTAAACGTATGGTAGAATGAGAAGATCTAACAGCTTGAGAAAGTGAAAAACGAGGAGCATGAATGGTATCTGGAGAGAAGGAGTGCAGATGACTGGAAAGAGTACAAGTGAAAGAAGCGGGAGGTCAAAAGTAAGTATGTGAGCTGAGAAAGAAGGCAAGGGAAAGCTGGAGTGAGAGAATCCATATAAACTTCAGAGAGGATAAGAAAATGTTCAAGAAGTATATGAACGGTATGAGAAAAACAAGTTGATGATACAAAGACGAAAGTAGGTGGGGGAGTGGTAACAGACAAAGATATGACAGAGAGATGGAGCGAATACTTTGTAAGACTGCTGAATGTGTTTAATTAGAGGGAAGCGGATAAGGCGTGTTTGGGACGAGTTGGCAAGCCGGATGGGACAGTAAAGTAAAAAGACAGGAATAACGACAGCCTTGCAAAAGATGAAGTGCAGGAAAGCCTCTGGAGTGGATGGGATTGCAGTTAAATTTCTCAAGAAAGGGGTTGACGATGTTGATTGGTTATCCAGATTGTATGGCCCAAGGTAAGGTGTCTGAAGACTGACAGAGTTCATGTTCTTGCAAAGAGACAAGAGGGAACAAAATGAATGCACAGATTACATAATCTAAATAAGCTGAACATACTTGGCATGGTGTATGGGAAAATGGTCATTGACAAGAGTAATGGGATGCATACTGAAGAGGACCATTGTGACTTCAGAGGTAGTAGTACAGGATGCGTGAACCAGGTGTTTGAATGTGTGGTAGGATCAACGTGGAGAGACGCTGACTTATAAGTGGCATTTATGGATCTGGAGAAAGCGTACAACAAGGTTTACAGGGAGGCATCATGAAGGGTGCCATTGCTATATGGAGTAAATTGGCAGCTAGGAAATGCAGTGTGGAGCTCTAACTTGCAGAAGAAGGCGTCTATAACGGTAGAAAGGGAGGGGGTGAGTGGCTCTCGGTGAAGGTGGGTCTGCGTTTGGGATCTGTGATGTCACCATGGTTAACTTGATCATGGATGAGGTGGTAAGGGATGTAATTATTAGAGTTTTGGATTAAGGTGCAGGTCTGTAGGATGCTTGAGGTGGGGGAGCAGATGGGAGGTGAATCAGTTGCTGTTTGCAGATGACATGGCTTAGATGGCAGATTTCAAAACAAACTGTAAAATTCTGACAGCCTTTTGGGAACTGTATCAAGAGAAAGAAATTAAAGTAAATGTGAACCGAAGTAAGATAACGAGGCACAACATGGAGGTGAGACGATGGTTCGAGCATGAATTTAAATGGTCAACACCTGGCAGGAAAGGGAACCATGGAGGTTGAGGTGAGTCACAGGGCGGAGGCAGGGGACCAGGTTCCGAGTGCATTAAGAGGCGAGTGGAAGGGCAGGTCAGTGACTGCAAGAGCCATGATGGGAATGACTGAAGGCATTAAGTGAGCTTTTGTTTATTCTACGAAATATATACTGTTTTTTTCTTTTATATTCTCAAATATTACATATCAACACTGATATTTTTTGTGGATGTTTCTACAGACAGCTTATATTTCACTCGAAATAGACAGCTTTCGCCTTTTCTGAAGGGGAAGTGTGGTTCATTTTACAGTGTATGTTTTCCATTTAGGTAAGGTTAAATTAAACAAGCTTCTCTCTTGGAATGATTTCTTTGCAGGTAGTTGTACAGTGCGGTCAAAATTCATCAGCAAGTTAAAAGTTCTACTTGTAAAAGCACAGCAGTACGACCACTTAGGAGCGAGCACCCTTGAGCACGGCCTTACGACCTCTAGTCACGACGGTACGACCCGTGGATATAAAGGCCTGGTCCTTGATCTGACCCCTGAAGGGCCATGAGACCCAAGGGTCGTACCGTCTTGCCTGAGTCCTAGCTCCCCTAGGCAAAGACGACCAGCACCCAGACCACAAGGTAACTCTCCCAGGCTTAGAAATGCAGACATTACACAATAGTCGTCAGTCCCCCATCTGTGCTGCCTTCTCTGGTGCAGCAAGGTTTTGAAGGACACGCTTGTGAGGAGAACAGGGTTGTGGAAATGGCAGGGTTATGAGGAGGATAAAATTTTGAAGTAAGCAGAGCTGTGACTAAGGTAGAGTTGTGGCAACGGAAGGGTTGTGAATCAAGCGGGGTTTAGGAGAAAGCAGGTTTGTGACTAAGGCATGGTTGCAATAGGAGGCAGTTATGTAAGAAATTCAGGGCTGTGAAAAAGGAAGAGTTGCAATAAAATAAAAAGGAGACAGAATTGCGAAAAAGATTTAAGGTTGTGAGAAAAGCAATAGGCCGTTCTCCAGTATTGCGCCAATAGACGATAGATTGCATCTGTATGGACGGGGCCCTCGCGTGGATCATCCCTAGTGCCAATATCCACCCTCTACTGGGGGGAATGAGGACGCTCTGGGCCCACCTGTCGTCCCCCTCTCCTACGTCAGTGTATTGTGCACCTCCCGCACGCTCCAGGCTCTTACCTGTGCCAACCCACTGCCCTGCGACCTCCAGACAACTTGATTTGCTTCATCCCATCGACATCCAGCTGTGAAGACACCCAGTGCAGTCAGAAAAGACCTTTTTTTCAGGTTTGCACGTTCCTGAAGAATGCTTCCGTGGCAACGGGCCGCCTCCATACTACGTGGTGTATCGTGTCGGCTTTTTTTTTTTTTTGTCTGTGTCCCGTGTCGGCTGTTGAACCGGAGGGAGCGGTGGGTAGGGAGGTGTGCCTCCTTTTCACTACAGTACCGACCCCCATACTAGGGCCACACTAGAATACCACTGTAACGTCCCCTACAACAGGGCCAAACTACAACACCCTCCCCCACAACAGGGTCACAATACAATACTCTCCCTTACAGTATGGCCACAATTCATGACCCCAATACAATCATGGCTGCCCCACTACAGGCCAAACTGGGTCGAGCCGAGGCCACGCGTCTCATCAGCTGTGTCCTCGAGCCTATCAGGTGACCACCCTGGCTGAACGAGGCTTTCTTGTCGTCGGGGAAGTGCCATCAGCGGGCGGCCGATGCCGCAGGCGACCCGCTCCGCCAGCGACCACCACCAGATGGCTACTGGCTACGGCCTCCGCCATCCACCAGCCGTCAATGGGACCTCCAGCCTCATCCATCCCCCATCCAGCCCTGGTCAGTCCTTACGGTGATGTCAAAGCCGTTCTTCTAAGACTCCTTTATTAAGGATTCCTTCCAGCGATCCCAGGGCTCCGTCTTCGCCCGTGCGGCCGCACGCGGGTCTACACATTCCGCACATTGCTCTTCACAGGACCTTCATAAGCTCTCACGCCCACTCGCATCTCCTCAAGTCCTCTCCAAAATATATATTCTTTTCCTCCCCGATTTTTCTCTCTCGTCTTCCTGCTTCCACACGCGGCCCCAACCCCATCCCACCTGCTCTTCCCCCCTCCTCTCCCAGCAGGAGGGGGAGGAGCATGTGGGCTGGGGGGGACTGGCCTGGCTGCCGCCCCTCCTCCAACACGCGACAAATAAACCCCTTCGCGGCTTTCCTTACTAATACGATTCACCTCGAGCGAAGCGGTGACTGTCACTTCACAAGGCCGCCCCCAGCATGAATTAGTGACTGAGACAGGTGGCGTGCTGGGGGAGGGGATGATGGGGGGGCGCCGCCCCCTGCGGCAGGGGTGGTGGGGGACACCGTCCCCTTCAGGTGGGGTGGTTGGGGTGGGGAGACCTGTTGTCTGCTGGTGGGGGTGACCAGGTGTTGGTGGTGGTGGAAGGTAGGCGGCGGCGGTGATGGTGGTGGTGGTGGTGGTGGTGACAAGGTGAGAAGTGGTGGTGAGGGGATAACGGAGATTGTTGGTGATGGTGGGGGTGGTGGGGGTGGGGGGGAGGGAGAGGTTGGGAGGACTGCCCTCGTAACCTAATAAGACAATTGCTTTGTTGAGGTGGGAGTAGGAAGAGGAGGGAGGAGGAGGAAGATGAGGGAGGAGGAGGAAGAGGAGGGAGGAGGAGGAGAAAGAGGAGGAGGTGGTAGGAGGAAGAGGAAGGAGAGCAGGAGGAGTTGTGATTGGCCCTGCTGTTGTTAATATCTTCCCCACACACCTCCTACAACCTTCCCCAACGCCTCCTACAATTGTTGTTCCCCCCATCCCCCACCGATCAGCAGGTACAACTCTCTTCCCCAACACCTGCTGCCCACGTCGCCCCCTCCAGTCACTGGGCATATTAATATCCTTGGCCGTATCCAGCAAGGTAGAGCTGGTGTCTCTCGCAACACCTACATCTAAACAGCACTTTGTCATATTTTTCAGCGGTAATCTTCGCTCATTCTTAATGCAAGGCCTTACTTTTGACACTTAGCAGCTAGCTTTCATAACAGGTGTGCTCTCTCTCTCTCTCTCTCTCTATATATATATATATATATATATATAGATATATAACGCCTGTTGGGAAAGTTTGCTGCTTTCACAACAGTTAGCGTAGTAGTCTTTGTCCTTCTTCAGAGAGAATAAAGAACATACAAAGACGCAAGACTATAAAAGTAGTATCTCCCCGCAGGGTCACTCCTTCACCTCGCTGGACGCAGCACTGTGTTCCTCCCGAGTCGTCTGGATATCCCCCGAGGCCAGCTTATGCAGCATCAAATTTCAGAAACACAGACAACGTACAAATCCGACCCGGTTGTTGATCGCCTCTCCTTACCATATGTAGACTGCTTCTGACGCATTTCTGTGTTGAATCCTCAATCCCTTGCCACGTTGGTAGGTGTCCATAACTTCCTGCATGGACGGCAAGGGCATTCGACGGCCCGTGATGATGCACACTGGCTTTATGTTCCCTGACTCTACTGATCACATCTCGCTCCGTTTACCTATAGTAAATGGCCAGACATCCAGCTCCGCTCAGATCCATATACTACACTATTCTCGTTCATACTTCTACCATATTTTGCTTTCAGCATAATGCGTATTCCCGTCTTCTGTAAGCATCTATCCACATCTGAGGCTTCCATTAAATTCTGGACTATTATACACCTCTTGTTTTCCACTGTGTTGCTTTCGACATTCCCTCTGCTGCTTTCCATTGCGCTAATGGGACCCTTTCCTTGGGTATGATTGATGAACCTTCAGGGTAACCTAACCTCTTGACCGAACTCGATATTACATCTGTTCTCTTTCCCTAAGATCACATCACTGCATATCGTAACTGTCCTCAAGCTGAACCCGACGATTAACCCGGACTTCGACCTTTCTTTATGGGCCGAGAGATTATGAATGAAGCAAATCCTGTTGGTGAGTTTACGGAACACCGGGAACTCTACGTCCTTGCGTATTTAACGTATGTATAAACGGCAGTTTACCGCTCCCCTCTTGGACCAGTGTAAACAGTGTATGTCTGTTTACACCGTTCGACATTCTCAATTTCTTCCTTATGCTAGTCTCCCTGGGCGCTATCATTGTTACGTGGTCAATTTATTCCGTTCCTGACCAGGAGCGTGTTGTGGCCGTCTCTCTCTCTCTGGAGTCTCCATATACAGGCATGCCATTATAGTACTCACGGAGGCGTTGGAGGGAGCCCAAGGCCAGGCTTCTCCGCTGTCTTCACCTCCTCGTTCGCGCCCCAGAACTTAACAGGCAAAGACACCAGTTTCGCGGAAGTCTGTTTCTCATACCGGTGGCTGCTCATCCTGACTATTATCCAATATCTCAACCCAGAAGTTTTTGCCAGACTTTTATCGTCAGACTCGAGGTTCTTCAGCTTTTTTTAACATGGTCGTATTTTTCAGGTGCGCACCGCTGATGGATCCCGAAACGTTAGACACTGGCGTGGCCAACCGTTTGGTTAGTCTATGTGGACGAATTTCTAATACCCCGATGTTATGGGACTCATTGGTACATCTGGCTTGTGAATTTTCGGAAACCCTCTCATTCTCGGTGGACGTGGGCTTCTTTTTAGTGTAAGATCATTAACTTCTTCCCCTTTGAGTAGTCTAGAACATTTTTTTTCACATTCCTTTTGAAGCTTTTTCTGCTTCCTTGTTCGCAAAACAAATACGTCTTCTCTTCGTGCGTCGTCACATCATTCAGCAAGTCCACCATTTTACCAACAAAGTTCATGCTATTCATAACATCCACTTCAACAACCTGTGTTGTCCCGGTCTACAGTGAATCCACTCTGGGCTTTCTTGTGCCTGACGGTTGACTTCAACGGAATGGTGGGCAATGTAGCAGTTGGAGGGTACAGTCGGAAGGAACGGGGCTCCTAGTGTTGTGAGCGAAAATGGTGAAGAGCTTGTGGAACTCAAAATCCACTAAAGCCAATCCTTGATAACCCCTGCTTCTCTCTCTCAGAGACCACTGATCTCGTCCTTCAAAAACCGTAGCCTCTGCTCCTTTTAGAGACCCTTTACTTCGCTGGCCCTCTCCCGCAAAGACCACTGACCTTGGACCATCAAGTTCCACCGACTGACCACTTCCCAAAGGGACAATAGATCCAATCTTCAGTGACCACTTCTGAGTCTGTCCCTCAAAGACTACTGCCACCCCAGTCCTCCAGAGACCAATGGCCTACCAACCCCCCACCCCCCCCCCCCCCCCCCCCCCCCCCCCCCCCCCCCCCCCCCCCCCCCCCCCCCGCACAGACCACTTGTCCACATCGTCCCCCACGCATGTTGGCCACGTCACTCGACCCCTCCAACACCCACTCACTCTCAGGTATTTCCTCCTGGGGGGCGCCCCCACCCAGTCCATGTGGCCTCCTCCTCCTCCTCCTCCCCTCAGCTACGCCCTCGGGGGACGCCCCCCCCCTGAACAAGAGAATCTCACGGGGGCGGCGCCCCTCACTGCCAAATGGCCATCTTAATTCTTTTACAAACGACACGCCCACCGTGTTATTCAAGAGCCATACGTCTTACGCCACCAAAGGCAGCATGTGTGTGTTTGGGGGGGGAGGGAAGGGGAGGGGGAGAGGGTGCTATTCTCAGCATTGCACGTATTGAATCCCCCCTTCTCTTGTCCGGGCTTGATACGCACCGCATAACCAAAACCACCTCGCGTGTTCATGACATGTATAAGGTCGTTTTAAGTCTTTTCTCTCTCTCTGTCTCTCTAAAAACCTAGCGGGCAGAAACAATTAGACTGTCAGTTCGCGTTGTACTTTCCTTCTAATCTTTTTATCATTCTCTCTCTCTCTGGCCGGCATATACACAGCAGGATTAAATTAAACCTCTCGAGAAGCCTAGTCATCTTGCATCTGAGTATGTCGGAGTTCAACAGCAGCCCTGGCTGTTCCTCGCACAGGGTTCTCAGGTCATGGAAAAATGTGCCAGAGGAACCAGCGACGAAGCCTTAAGTAGTATTTTCAGCGTAAACAGAATTTCCCACGACCTAAAAATGCTGCTGGGATTTTAAAGATTTCTTTTTTAAGATGGCTGAGAAATGTGTCTGAGACCGAAATCTGCCCTTAAATTTTTAAGGTAATGTTTTAAGGTAGGAAGTCTCTGGGCAATGAGAGACGTTTTCAGTATTTTAAGGTAATGGTTTAAGGAGGATTAAGGAGGAGCATTTGAGGTACTCATGATATTCGCTCCCTCACACCTAATGCCACCATAAATGAGGTAATGACCTCATCTCATCTCTCACAAAAAACGAAGTAAAATGTCTCACCCAACGCCTCATAACCTTGCCTCACCTTGAGTGTTAAATTAAGATGACTGGGTCCCAGGCACCTGGTGCCTTACTCTGACTCATGAGTGAAGTAATGGCCTCATCCTATCCCTCACAAACTAACCTCACCTGCTCTCCTCACAACCTGACCTCATCTTACCTCACGACTGAGGCCACAATCTCGCCTGGTCTCTCACTACATGACCTCACCTTACCCCCCAAGTGAGGCCATAGTCTCACCTACTTCCTCACGACCTGACCTCACCTTGGCTCATGAGTGAGGATACAGTAAGACAGTCTTCCTCAGTACCAAAAGGGCCATTGTGCTGACTCGTCACTCCATCCGTACTAATGCTCTCGTGTCATTACCAACGCCTCTCTTGGTATACTTAGAATCTCGTACTGTCTTTAACTTTATCCACGTCTCCATTCTGCAGCACATCTGTTCTATAACTTCCTCTTCCGTACGCAAGTTTGTGCACTGACCCTGCGCCCAACTTTTCCCTTCCTGTAACTATGGAGCTCAACATAATCACCTGACAGAGTCGAGGCTAAAGCAAGCTGACTTGCAACTCTTCCATTCTGGACCTAAACACTCGACCCACCTAGGATCTCCTTCCCTATTTTACAGGTACTCGTTCGGGTTCTGATCCTGACGTCTGGAACCTCGGTGTGCCTTCATCATCAACTAGACCGAGAAATTCTCAGCAATCCACACCGTCACATGGTTACTGTGAGCCCGCTGGTAAGTCATGGCGTGGGCCGTTGCGATGTCTCTTTCTTTTCGCACACTGCTAAGCTTTGGAAGTCTTTACCGTCTCGAGTCTTTCCTTCAAAGCCACAAGTCCTAAAAGGCAGGTTTTCCACTACCTCAAAGATTATCGTATTCCTTTCTCTTCTTACTGCTCCATTATCATAAAAATATTTGGTTTTTGTACTCAAGACCTGGCTTTGCCGATGGTTCCTTGTCTGTGGCCCCGTGTCTACAGGAAAATGAACGTCTTACGCCTGCAGATGATCCGCAACGAATATTCCATCATGGTGGCCTTTTAGCTTAGAGTGAGCGCCTGTTTCCAGTCAGCGATCACCCTGTCATGCTGCCAGATACACTCATCATATTCATCTCAGTGTTGTTGATTTACCTCCACCATGGCATTACGCCTCCCATCCGAACCCGTTTTTCTTTTGCCAATCTTCAGTCGGATCTCTCCCCCCCCCCTCACATCCGCTCTCACTCTCCTGGCCTCTGGTGCCACTGAACCAGGACCCCCACATCTCATACGTAAACACCAGCCAACTCTTCCTGTAAATACTCTCTTTCTCTCTGCTTCCCAACAGCGTCGTGTCTTCCTACTACGGAGCCGTCACCCAGGTCTTGCTTTCACTCACACATACATACATACAGCTCCCCCCTAAAAAAAACACCTCTTTACGTCTTTCCCAGAGTACATATTTATTTAGCTGTAAAATCTTATTTCACTTTTCGCCATGTTCCTCATTTCCTTGTTGTTCTACTCACAAGAACCTTTTTCTCAACGTCCTTCCGTTAATGACCTTTCGCTGTTTACGTTTGCCACGTCGCTCCTCACTGGTCGTCCGTGGGTATATCTTCCTCTGCCAGGCTGGATCTGTTCCTGGATCGTGACCCCCTCATGTCAGCCTCGTCTCTGGTTTCCGACATTCCTTCTCCCCTTAACGTTATAGTTCCGTGTATATATAATA
>JAYMFT010119007.1:0-13308 GCA_038088735.1 Panulirus argus
TTTACCCCGGACGCTTCACATGCCCTGGTTCAGCCCATTGACAGCACGTCGACCCCGGTATATATATATATATATATTCTATCCCAGTTTGGGAAAAGAACCACCACAAGTGTGCTCTACACTAACACAAGCTTTGTTTTGCAATTTGTAACAATGATGTGTTACCAGAATTTTTTTAGTTACATCAAAGATGAATTATATCCAACTTATGACTTGAGCAAGACCCATTAAATTTTGAAATAGCCTAACAGACAGAGTTTGACAAGGCACAATGAGAATGGTGTTTTGGATGAGATAAGTTGACAAGTTCAAAGGCTTATCCTGGGTTTATAAGGTGGATGAACTGTATTTAATATCCAGTAAATGTTGCTGTTTATGAACTAGGGGTGATTGTTATGCCTAATGTCAAGAATCATATTCTTAATTTATCTTATGTATCTTCTTAATCACCATAACTAAATCTCTAATACGATAATCCCCTTTTCCAATTTAACCCTCTCTGCACTAGTTTGCAAAATCACCTACAATGGGATCTCCAAATGAAAACCTTGGAAATGTGACATCTGCATTAACATCCATTTCCAAATGCCAAGTGCTGCACTTTACATGGGTTCAGTGGAATCATTTTCAAGACAACTATTTCAACTCAGAATAATAACTACTTCTCACATCACACATCATGTTTCTCCACATGCAAAACATACAGGTCAATACTGCAAGCATGTATGCATAAATCGCTTCTTTCAGAACAAGCCCTAGCAGATTGTTCCCTAAAACATATTGTACACTAGACTATGAACTTTTCTTATCAACTGTGTCCCCATGTATATAGTGGAGGCATATAACTTTTCCACTGAAAGGATCTGTATCTACCCCACTTGAACTCTGAAATGTGAGTTCCTACCTAACATAACCTAACCTAACCCTCATCAAACAGCTCTCATCATTTATCATATGCTGCATCATCCACAGTTACCCCTACAGATATAAACTAATGCACCTCTTGTTCACACCTCAAATTACCTTAAAAGTCAGGTATCCTGGAGAAAAGTTAAAAGCTATGAAGATTTAAATGAAACTAACACCATGGATCTTCAGGACCTTAAAGACATGGTCAGAACACTTAATATTTTAAATGATGTACCTGACCAGCATCTACCATACTAACCTGGTACACCAATAAGTCACAGTATGCATGTATCACTCCCTGACCCCCTCCTCATTACAACCCAGCATATCACACTGTATGTCAAGATTTACAGGCAATTTACCGAGTCTACAAGTGTGCCTCTGAACTTGCACCTGTGCTTGCTTGCCTGTTTTGTTTCTGTTTAAAAAACAAAACATTTCCTTCTTCTTAGAAGCATGCTTTGGTACAGCCCCTCCCTAAGAAGGATGACCATTCTAACCATCATCCATTAGCTTTGACACCTACCATTTCCAAAGTCTTTGAATACCTCCCCATCTCCCATATCCTCAGACATCTTGAATCTCCAGTCTTCTCTCTGATCACCAGTATGGCTGCCATAAGGCGATATTCTTTCCTATCTTATTAATGTCTGGTCATCATCCCTGAAAGATTTTCAGGAATCTTATGCAGTTGCCCTTAACATTTCCCAAGCTTATGACAGGGTGTGGCATCAGGTTCTCATCTCTAAGCTTCCCTCTCTCTAGCTTCCTCTCTGGCCAATCTATCTCCATGGTTGTTGATGTATCAGCCTTTCCCCTGCCTCCATCAGCAGCAATGTCCCTAAAGGTTCTGTCCCATCTATATTTTTCTCCTTTTTATCATAGATTTCTTCTCAACCAAAAATAACCTAAGGCACTCATACGCTGATGCCTTAACAATGCATTCCTCCACATTTTTCAATCTGCTCCTTCTGTAACTCGATCTGCATCTTGTCTCGACACAAATTCCTCAATAAACTTTCCTCTCTCCCTTGAAGGTTCTGAAATTCCACTTACTGAACATACTTGGTATTACTGTAACATCCACTCTCCCTTGGAAACCCCACATTATGGAAATAGATAAGTCTGCCTCTATGAAAGTGGGAGCCCTGTTTAGATGTCAAAAATTCTTTACTTCTGAACAGTTGCTCCATCTACAAAAGAGACTGATCTATCCTTGTATGAAGTACTGCTACTGAAAGTAATATTACACGAGTAAGCCTTATATACATAATGTTCAGAAAAGCACAACTTAACTGAACCTGCATAAAGAAGTGCAAAAATCTACAACCTGCAAACACTAAATCATAAAGCTGCTTATGGTATGAATCCCAGACATGATGCCAGCTAACTGCTTATTACTGGTATGAATCTCAAGACATACTACCACCTAATTGTGGAGAAAAGCTGAACTGTTATATCCCATTATCCTTTGCCAAAGACTTTCTGTGCACTCACTCATTCACCCAAAGACTTGTAACTGAAGCTGGCTTACTGTGTAAGCAAAAAAATTTAGTTTACTAAGAATCAAATTTTTACACTAGACCACTGGGCAACTCTGCATCTACAACTTGCAGGACACTTAATAACTAACATTTAAATTTCTCAAATTATAAGACTGCAGGTCAATATTAACCAAGACACCCCAACCCCAGGATAAGTGTATTCTTGCTGCTGCTAGCTATGATGAGAGAGCGAGAAGTATGACTGCATCCCTTCTTCACTATGGACTTAACTGATGGCTGGATCACTTGCTATTCATAGCAAGCTAACGTTAGAGTCAGATCACTTACCTCATATCTTATCCATCTCAGCTGGCAAAAGATTAAAGGAGCTACACTATAGCAAAACATCTCACTACACTCGACAAAGACCCTTCATGAAGTAAAAACAATGAAGGAAGCTATCTGTATAGGAATGATAAGCCAGACAAATCTTGTAACATTCTTAAGATTATACTTTACGTGAACATGAGAAAAATACATCTGTCCTCTTTCACAACTCATTTCACAAAAGTTTTAACTGCTACATAAGACAGATTCTGGAAAGAAGTATTGTGCCTACCGGAGAATAGGAG
Organism: Panulirus argus; assembly: GCA_038088735.1. NCBI lineage: Eukaryota > Metazoa > Arthropoda > Malacostraca > Decapoda > Palinuridae > Panulirus > Panulirus argus. Next base: position 3,026 of record JAYMFT010119007.1, read on the forward strand.
GCAGATCCCCATTAAAGGGCAGGAGCAACATGGATATTCATATATTGTAATCTGCTCAATACTTTTGATTGGTCATTTCTGATGCTTGTGGGAGCAATCAAATCTTTCTAAGGCTAAATATACAATTGTTAATAGAAAAAAAATGACTGGACAACACATTTGAGTAGCAGTGCCCTTAGCTCATAATCAGAAATAAAAGTGAATGGAAAAATGGGGATGAGAAATGCAAGAAAAAGAGCAGAAAAGCAGAGAAAAGGGAAGAAAAAAGCTAAAAGAGGACAAGCCAGGTGGAGAGGGTACAGGAAAAGGGAGAACAATTAAAAGTAGTGGCTATGAGACAGAGGGATGAAGAGAAGGTGTGAGAGTTAGAAGCAATGGACAGAGGGTGTGGTTGATAAAAAGAAGGGATGAACAGGAGTAAGTACTGCATGAAAGGAGGGAGAGAAAGTGGGACTGGTATGTGGAGAAGTGAAAAGAGGAAGTAAAAAAGGGACGGGATGTGGAAAGGGATACTAGTGCAAATATTAGAAAAGAGGGATTGAATACAAGCAGAAGTAAAAAGTGAGAGAAAAGAGAGCACAGACATGATGAAAGAAAAATGTAATGTAGAGAGAGAGAGAGAGAGAGAGAGAGAGAGAGAGAGAGAGAGAGAGAGAGAGAGAGCAAGTAGAAAGAGCAAGAAGCATATGAAAAAGGAAGGGGAGAGAGAAAGAGAGTGTCAATATATAACACGGTAAAAAGTTAGCAGAAAAAAAGAGGCAGACAGAAAATACAAAGTGAGAGTTAAAGAAAGTAATGGGAAAAATGGTGATCCCAAAGTAGGTAGACTGAGAGGCAAGGAGGGAGGTAAAGAAAGGTAGAAAACACAGGGAACTAACACTTCAAATTTATGTTCTTTCATTCTATCAAGATATTCACATTCCATTTCATGACTTACAGTAAGTTTTCTTCAAACAACTATATACAGTACACTTTCTCATTAATTTTGCCTTAAAATCTTAAATGCTAGCTGCAACTGCAATTAAAATAAATCAATTCAGTCATGTGATTGCAAAAAATATAAAAAAGTGTGAGGAGTGTGTGAAGCAGCAGGTGATGCAGGTGTTTAATGTTTTTCATGTGCAGGATGTGCGGTAGAACTGGAATGAGGTAGACTGGGTAAGACTTACCCCTACTCCTGAGTATCCAGAACCGTTCATTCCTGGTATGCCATAACCCATGGAGTCTTCTCCTGGTGGCGGAGACATCATGGGGCCTGGAGTCCCACTCATGCTATATGGCGACGCTCCTGCTGATGTATAGTCTACAATAAGCTAAGCAGAAATACCACCAAGAGACAGGATATGATAGAAATAATAGAAAACAATGATTATCAACAACAAAATCCAGTACATTGGTGTACATGGTCAGTATACCTATAACAATCTCAATATAAACTTTGAAGAGAAGGCAAATATTGTTTTTGTACTATTGTCATTACATCCAGGAATTATCAAGTCACATTTAGTTTACTTTTACTGTAATAAATTTGCAAGTTTCAAGAGTAATAATTTGACTTTGTTAAGAATATCTTTCATTTATGATTCCAAAACCATTAACTCTTTCCATTTCCATGAGGTGGATCACTTACACGAAACCTATTAAATAACTCATCTGGCTTTGCTAACAACATCATTCATTTATGATTCCAAAATCATTCACTCTTTCCATATCCACGGGATGTAAAAAAAAAAAAAAAAAAAAAAAAAAAAAAAAAAAAAAAAAATCACTCGTACACATCTCTGAATAAAGGATGGTAAGTCAACCCAATGGTATTGGGCTCCCATGGGGATTGGGACCTTCGTTTTACATATTATCCAAAAAGGTGCACGTTGCACAAGGTTCTGGCAAAACAGATGTTTGTGTTTGTTTATTCCATACCTATTGAAGGAAATCTATGAACATCTGAGGAAACACTTGCTAGATGGGGTATAAGAAAATAGGGTGAATCCAGTAAGTTATATCACTGCCTTCAACCAACTTAAAATTTATAAGGTGAGCAGATACTCTTTCACCCTGCCAAGGCTTGTGAGGTCACAGCACAGAGGTACAGTAATGTGGCATAGTCATCCAAGCAACACCATTCATTCCACTTGTCCATCTGATAGTGAACAGATGTGTTGGCTGGTGTCTCCACCTTGGTTAATGCCTGATCATCATCTTTTCCATTACCATGTATTCAACAAGACTCAAATCATAAGTCTTGAGTATAAACACAAGTTGTTACTATAGCATATATAATGTATTTGCTTTTGCAATGCAAGTTTGTTTTAGTTTCCCCCATAAAATTGTATGAGTGTGTTTTCTATATTTCAGTAACGCCCTCTACAGTCAACAATGTTTAACTATGATTGTTTTGAATAATAAAGTCTAAGGAGGCCATATTTCTTTTATTCCACTGTCATGACAGCACCATCTATAACAGGTTATTGGCCTAGCAAGCGCCTAGTATTTGACGGTGATGAGGAAAAGTTCAAGTTGTGGGAAGTGGAGTTTCTTGGTTATTTAAGACTGCAAAAGTTGCTTGACATGGTTACTGGCACTGGAACTCCCGACACGGATAAAAATGCCGATGTTTGCCGAGCTTGTGCAATTGTTAGATGACCGTAGCCTATCCTTCATCATCAGAGATGCTACGGACGATGGTAATAAAGCACTGATAATTCTACACGACCATTATCTAGGCAGAAGCTTAGAATCTTTACTTCATGTACTGAGGTGAACTTACCGAAGATAAGCAGTGACGAATACGTTACTGATTATGTGATTCAAGCAGAGAAAGCGGTGACTTCACTGAAGACAGCAGATGAAACTATCAGTGACAGCCTCCTTGTGGCTATGGCATTGAAAGGCCTACCCTCAAAATATAAGACTTTTACTGTTTTAGTGACTCAAAAGGAAACACCAATGACTTTTAGTGAATCTGAGGGAGCACTTAGAAATTTTGAAGAGACAGAGAAGAGCCAATAGCCATGAAGCACAGCTGAGGACAGTGTCATGAATGCCAGGTCAAAGGATTCAAGTATTAGGCCTACATGTTTTTCATGTAGCAAGGTAGGTCATAAAAAGTTTGAGTGTACAAAAAAAGATAAGCCAGAACCTACTAGACCCCCAGTGGCAACAGTCCCAATGGTGTGACTATTACAAGTCTCATACTCATGACACAAAATTTTGCACAAAAAATAATTCAGTCAAGTCTGTAAGTGATAACAGTAGTGATAACAGTGACAATTATCACTCAATTGCATTTAAAATTACACCATGCAATAATTTTGTTAATAATCATATGAGTCATGATGTAAATGCACATTAGTAATTGGTAGACTGTGAAGCAACAGCTCATATTAAGTGACAGATCAAAGTTTGTGAAATTTTGTAAAGGTTTTGATTCCTCAAATCACTTTATAGAATTAGCTGATGGTAGTAGGACAAGTGGTGATGTGTTAGGCAGATGTAATGCAAGTGTCCCTACCTCATGTCTAGCTTCCTCTCTGGCCAACCTACTTCTGTGCTTGCTGATGGATCAGCTCTCCCTCTTTCTCCATCATCAGCTGTGTCCCTCAGGGTTCTGTCCAATCTCCTACACTTTTTCTCCTTCAATTCTGCTCCTTCTTATCAAAACTGAACTGGATATCTCAGTGGGCTATATGAAATCTGGTTTTCAAGTTCAATGCCTCCTAAGTTTCAACCCAACTCTATCAAAAATTCCTTGCAACTTTCCTCTTGACTCTGAAGGTTTTGTAATTCCATCTCTTGATTCAATAAACATACTTTTTTTATGTTAGCCGAGATGGCACAGGCAACTGAGGTTCTAATCAAGGCCATTCCATCAACAAAGAGAAGCAGGAGACCAAACTGCAGGTGGATGGATGGAGTGAAAGGGATTTTGAATGGTTGGGGCCTGTCCATGCAGGAGGCTGAAAGGCGGGCATGGAATAGAGAGAAATGGAACGATGTGGTATACTAGGGTCAATGTGCTGTGGACTGAACCAGGGCACGTGAAATATATATATATATATATATATATATATATATATATTTCATTTTTTTTTTTCATTATATTTATCATACTTGATCATCGTCTCCCGCGTCTGCGAGGTACCGCCAGGAAACAGACGAAGAAAGACACATCCATTCATATACACACATATATTTATACATGCACATACACGTACATATACGTACATATACATACATACATACATATACATATACATGCATACACATGTGCATATTTAAACTTGCTTGCCTTTATCCAATCCCGGCGCCACCCTGCCCCACAGGAAGCAGCATCGCCACCCCCTGCGTCAGCGAGGTAGCGCCAGGAAACAGTCGAAAAAAGGCCACATCCGCTCACACTCAAGTCTCTAGCTGTCATGTGTAATGCACCGAAACCACGGCTCACTATCCAGATCCAGTCAGAGGGTTCTAGGAGTAATCGTCAAAAGCTGTGAAGGACAGTGGTGGTCGGGAACACGTTCATTACAAAAATCCCACATATCCAGACGCACAGGTCCATGCTCAGGGGGCGCGCCGGCGCGAAGCCACAGACCGGCCAGAATCGTCGGCCACTTCCTGTTATATTACGGCAGTAGGAAGGTAGCGAGTCTGAACGGTAAGGCGTCAACGGTAAGGCCAAACACTCAAGTTAATAAAGATCTACATAATTTCCGTCCTTCGGCACAACTGCGATGGCTCATGCTGGTTCCAGAACTGTTTCCAAGAACTGTTCTCTAACCGGCTACTCGAAGTCTGCCACAAAACGTCTCGAAGTAGGTCCAGGTCTACCAGACAGTATCTTATTTCTGGTCTCCAAATATATATCGCGCCAGCGGTCGCTCTTCGAAGGAGCTGTCCCGAATGAAGAGGGGACGTGAGCCAACGAGCCGTGGACACAAACAGCCTGACATACCACAGAACCAACAGAGCAGATCAGTTCCAGTCCAGGCTACGGGGGCAGACTTTGCCTTCAACGTATGGGAAGGTATTTGTATGGTATGACATCCACACTTGTATGGTATAAGCTCCTCATTTATTGTCTGAATGAATCCATTTAAGCGATTTTCCCTCACCCTTCCTGCAGCATCCCTGCTCTTGTGTGGATTCAGTTAACACACTCTACCCATTCTGTCATTCCAAGAGGGAATCGTCTCGGTACACACTCGTATTTGCCATGTGTAAATCATTAAGCTTCCCTCGCGTGTACCCACTCATGAGTGCAGTTTTACATCATTCGGCCGAGTCCTTAACGAGCTGCTAATATCTCTAATTATGTGGTGGGACTGCACTTATCAACACTGAAAGCTTAACATAGACGTTTTACTAATCTGTAAGCAAGCAGATGCGAAACCAGAGGAATTTACACAACACTTTCGGAACGCAAGTATCTTGTCTCGCCAACCCACTGGCAAAATATTATCCTTCTCGGGGGACTTCAACCAACTAAAACTCCCATGAGATTCGACAGGACACAACTCCATAGCTAGGAACTTACCAGGAAGTGCTTAGGAAAAAAAAAAAATCATACCGGCACAGAAGCGAACTCTCTCTTAAACTGTGCCACAGATACACAGAACACTACACTTCAGTATGGATCGAGAAGGAAGTACCTGACCGGCCAAGCTGCACAACACACAGTAATATGACACCTGCAGCTTGAAACAACCTTGTAAGCCACACCCTCACTAACGAGGCTTGGAACTGCCAAGGGCAGAGGACACAGACCCTGAGACCAGCCAACATCAGGTGAGGTATAATGTCTCTCAAATCAATTATCTCATGAGCAAAGTTTGAGTGCTGTTTTTGCCGTCCAAGAAATTAACATGCTCTGCTGAATTCATGCAGACAGGAGAGACACATCACACCTCTTAAGAGCTGAATTATTTTCTGGTGCTGGGGGTTTCCCTCCCTTGTATATCAAGCCAGCCTTCCCCTTCACCGATTCAACAGTTCATCTGTTGCAGTCCCCCGAAGGCAAAGTCCTCTGTTATCATCACGCCCACACGGAACTCTTCCACTGAACGATTAGGCCAGACATAATAACCAGCACCTTCACTACTTTCTGGTGCAGCAGATCATTTCCTTAAGGATCAGTTTAATGTCTTCCGTGACGAGCAAGTTGACAAATTGAGTAACTATGCTGGCAGCCTATTGTGTGTTCAAGTCTTAGAGGCTACCACACTAGTGTTCCAGTCTCAACAGCAAAAAGTGTTACACTGACTGGTTGTAATTTAGTACTGTCGACACCAGACTGACCAATGCTCAAGATCTGGAGCGCTTAATATTATGAAGAATATCTGGGTATAAGTAATAGTAATCTTTGTTTTGTGTGCGAATATTCATTCATTACCTAACTAATCGGAAGACCCCTTTTTCCAGGTGCTCCGCCATCTCCAAAGCTGAACTACATTCAGTAGCTGGGTCAGGATGGTCTCCTTCTGAAGCGGGAAGTTCCTTGGCGAGGCTGTACTCTGGTTCCGTCTAGTGACGATCATACTGCCTCGCCGAAGGTGAAATTTCACAAAGGAGTAGCCTCAAAGCAGGCTTAGTCCCGTAACACCTGTGTGAGTATATATATAAGTATATACATGGTTGTATGAGGCAAAAATGAGGCGATGGCTAGACATGAGGCAGACGGCAGTGCTCACAGTGTGAAAACAATGAGGCTTGAGGATGAGGGAGCAGCAGGAGCTGGGGGAAAAGTATGTGGTAAGCAGGAGGAGGCGCCGTGGCCCGGTGTGAGAGTGGGAAGGAAGTGCGAGTCTTAGGACCGGGAGTGCCGTCCTTCAGGACTCCAGACCAGGAGTGGCGTCTTTGAGGACTCCAGGCCAGGAGAGGCGTCCTTCAGGACTCCAGGCCACGATTGGTGTCTATGAGGACTCCAGGCCAGGAGAGGCGTCCTTCAGGACTCCAGGCCAGGAGTGGCGTCCTTCATGTCATCACGATTGTCTCCACACACACTCCTCAAGGACCTACTGATGTCACACTCAGGGACACGCTCTAAACTAGCGATGTCACACTGACACGGTTACATTCCCCACAACTGATGCCATGCTCAAGACACCCTCGCAACCGCTGATGTCATTGACTCGAACACGCTATTCTAAACACTACTGTCACATCAACACTCTCCTAACCACTGATGTCAGAAACGCTCTCCTAACTGCTGATGTCACAGACGAACATACTTTGACAACCAATGATCTGTCACAGAAACACTTCTAACCATTGATGTCAGTGACGAACAAACTCCTCTAATAACTGATGTCACACACACACACACTCCTAACCATTGATGTCACATTTGGGATCACTCACTCTCTCCATCCTACTAACAAAATAAAACGGCCTTTACTAGTTAACCAGAACATCAAATATAAATGAGGGCCAATGATAACAAGGGCAACAGCATAGCTAACCTAACCAGAAATGGTTGTGAAGACCCAACAGACATCAGATTCAAAAGTTTATTCTTAACAGACAGGGGCTCCAGGCACGTCGGCCACGCCGTGAGTCAATCTTCAAGTGCGTTCACCTCCGTACTTCTGAGCGGTGTGTCAGGCTGGAGCGGACGGACATGCAAGCCGGCAATGAATGGATTGCTGCCACCCACCCGTTGGGCAAGCCAACGCACGACACTCACTCTACCTTGTAACACTCCTAGACAACACTCGTCACCGCCACATCTGACCGGCAGGGAAGAAACACACAGGCATTCCTCGACCCGTGGCACGGGTGACGAGTCCGCTTAACACATGATGTCATAACCTTCGGAGAACCTCGACTGTTAAGTGGACAAATGAGACGCCTCGTATTTCCGGCAATTGTCGTTATTGAGAACAGAGCGGCTGGCGCGTGCCGGCGACAATCCGTTCTCTCCTCCACAACACAGGGGGAGAAATCCGACAAGGCTCGGGATGAACTACAGATAGTTCCTTCAGGCATATCAAATTCCTGCAAGGTATTTTTTTCCTCTACCTATTTTCCGTCCGGCGTGTGGCCGGAGAGAGTGGAGGGTGGGAGAGAGAGAGTCTTTGCTTTGCCATTCTTTTCTTCTGCTGCTTTTAAGGGAAGTGCATTCTTTTTTTTAAAAAGTGTTAAGGCCAGACCACCTCTTGGACCTTGGGTCCATGCGGTCTGTGTATCTGTGTATAAGTATTTAAGCGCACCAGACCATTCCGGGCTGTGGTGGCCACGTGGGCCCGCGGGGACACGGCGGCCTCCAACAGTTGGTCGACCAAATCCAGCTGAGAGGGAGGGAGGGAGGGAGGGAGACTCCCACACCGTCATCAGGGAGGAACGCGCGCCCAGCGGCGGCGTCAGTTCCTGGCTACTACCGTCCAGTACTCATGTCCCACTTTCCAACCTCACACTCCGCCACTTTCACACCCACTCATGCCGTCTTGTACACCCCGGCTCATGACTCGTAACCACACGCCGGCAAAGAGCTTTGTAGAGGCAGGCGGTGGACAGTGAGGAAAGCATTTGACCCGCATACTGCATTATGGATGGTAGACGAGGGTGCAAGGAGATGGCGTTGCAGGGTGGGGATGGGAGGCGAGGGTTCAAGGAGAGAGAGTGCTGCATGGCACACGTCTGCTGTCCAGCCAGAGGTGATGTAAGAGGCGGTCGGTCCCCTCACCATGCGCGCGCGCGCGCGCGCACACCGTCCGTCATCTATCTATACCACGAACGCTCGTGTGTAATCTGGAGTGACCTTCTGATGTATCCGCTGGGCCCGGAGCCACACTCGGACCTTCTCTTTGTCACCCACGCCTCGGGGTCACGTTCTCTTGCACACAGCATACACAAGGCTAGCCTCTGAGGCCATACCTGTTCTTCCAGACTTACGTGGAAATTACTTACAGCTCTTCCTGTCCTTGGGCAACATTCTTATAATTCCTGAACCATGAGAGCGTACTTGGTTGGTCGCCTGCAGCGCACGTCAGGCAACAGGTATCAACCCGACTCAGAAACCTTTCAAATGGAAATCTCGAAACCTATGAAATTCTCATTTCTTGCAGTTCTGGTTACATCAGATTTTTCCATCAAAATACATTTAAAATGTCTCTTAAAATATATATAATACTACACGAAAATACAGAGATGCTGATAACAGCAAGGATAAAAGGAAAACAATGAGAAGCAGTGTTCAGAGTGAATTGTACAAATACACCCGAATATGAGACAACTTCCAAATGGCGGGCGAGGTGCTCAAAGCATTCAGTACCTGAATACAAGAGCAGTTTAGGGTGGGTCAGTACCCATATATATATATATATATATATATATATATATATATATATATATATATATATATATATATATATATGGAGGGGAAAGTAATTAATGAATCAAGAAAACGATGAATCCCGATACTATATAAAGCCCAGTTCGCCATCGTATTTGAGAGAGTCACTGACTGTACCGCCATGCACTATGACCAACAGTATGAGCAAGGTCACGGAACAATCTCTCTTGAGTCGAGAGAGCCCGGACTCTCTCGTGAGGTCTCAGAATGTTTAAAACTGATTCATAATGTCCCATTATTCTAAGAATGCGACACAGTTAAGACAAACTTAGGACCAGGGGCACAAACAAAAGAGTCCCTTAGATGTCAACTGACTGACTGCAGAGAATGACAACATTCCACACACGATCCAGGGGCAACATGGCCTCCCGGCTGGGATCTTGCCTCTCTCAGCAGCCTCATCGCAACGATGAAGCTCATGAAGCAATGGAGAAAAGAAAAAATATCACTCATCTAATATGCAAATACGTTCTAAAAGCCGCTGACAAAATGTGACCACGATGATAAAAGCACAAAGCAGGAGTAACCAGGGAAAATCTGATCAAGGAAAGACGGATTTGCAAATGCGTACTACCTGTTCTCAGAGCAACCATGCAAATCAGGCGACTTTTTTTTTCTTTTTTTTTAAAGGCTCCAGTCACGGACAAAAGTCCACATCAATGCCGGGCCCTAGCTGAAATATACAGAGAACTGAGAAAGGAAAAAAAAAAGTATTTACAAATTTTTAAGTGAAAAAAACTGTCTCTTCAAATGAGCCACGTCATAGTTATTGGGACAGACATGAGAAAGTAGAGAGTTCCAAAGCTTCGATGTGTAAGGAAAGAAGCAGTTATCAAAACGGCACACCCTTGAGTTGTCGATGGCCACACAATAATCATGTGACGCAGTAGCTTGCCGAGTATTCCGTGGTCTAGCTAGTGGTGGGGGCACACAA
>JAYMFT010119018.1:0-13308 GCA_038088735.1 Panulirus argus
ACAAACTTATATCTCTGCTCCGCTCCCCATTCACACCGCTCGGACTATCCTCCCCAGATTCCTGACCTCCCCGCTTCTCTCACCTCCACCACACATGCTACAGCCCAAGCCGCCACCAGCACTGCCTCAAGCCTTTCCCTGGGTCACAGGTGGTTTTTCTGTCACACCAACCCCTTTAATCTTACTATTATACACTCTCCTTATAAACTACCAGTCCTGCATTCTTTCCGCATGCCCAAACCACCTTAGGGTTATTACATTTCTCTCACTCTACCACTTCACAATTCACTTGCTTTGCATTCTTATACACCCAACTCTCCTTTCTTTCTTCATTCATCTACTCATACCACATGCTTCTGTCAAATAGCTCAGTTCTACAGTTTGGATTCTTGACCTCTCTGATTCACTCCATGTCCACATTTTGGCTGTATAGGTCAGGGTCAGGAGGAATATGCTGTCAATTAATCCTTTCTTCACTTCCAGACTTACACCTGTATCCTTTATTATTCTGTTAAAGGACCCAAAGACTCTTGTACCATATACTGCTCTCTCACATATATCTTTTTCCATATCACCAAACTTATCCATGATAGGTCCCAAGTACTTAAATTCTGTCACCTCTTTCAGTCTTTCTCCTCCATATCTATAGGGCTTTGCAAAATCTATACTCTCACTCTATTTCCTTTCAAACACCATTACTTTACTTGTATTCACATTTACTTTCAATCATCTACATTTACACTCATCATGAAACAAACTTACAATCTCCTGCAGTTTGTTTTCACTCTCAGCAGTATTGAAAATGAACTGAAACTCTCAGCATACAACACAATATCACCTGCAAACAGGTTGGTCACTATCCACCATACCTCGCCACTACACTCTATCTTTACAACCCATTTCCATAGTTTTGCTATCATTTCTTGTATCCCTCCTTCCATAAATGTGTTAAAAAGCCGCAGTGACATCACACATCCCTGCCTTACATCCACATCGAAACTTTCGCTCAAGTCTCCATCCACTCTTACACATGCATTTACTCCTTTATAGAAGGCTATAACACCACCCAACAATTGTGCTCCTGCCCAAAGTATCATTAACACATTCCATAAAGCATTCCACTTGACTTTGTCATACACTTTCTTCAGGTTCATTAAAGCTGCATACAGCTTTTTACCTTTCTCTTGATGCTTTTCCATTGTTATTCTCATTGCAAAAACTGATCCACACATCCCCTACCTTTTCTAAAACACCTTTGCTCCTCACGTATTCTGCATTCAGTCGCTTGCATCACTTGCATGCACTTTTCCTGTTATAAATACAGATTTTTTTTCAGACTTGATCGCCGTTTCCAGTGTTAGTGAGGTAGCACCTGGAAACAGACAAGGAAAGACACATCCACTCGCATACACATATATACACCTAAATGCACATACATGTATGTAAACATATATACATACTTACATACATATACATACTCATACATATACATATACATACATATACATATTTACACATGAACATATTCATACTTGTTCGCCTTCCTCCATTCCTGATGCCACCTGCCCTACATGAAACAGCACAAATGCATGAAGTAAAAGAAGAAAGATAACACATATATTTTCTTCTCAACCCTGACACCTGATCGCCGCCCCCTGTGTCAGGGAGGTAGCACCAGGAAACAGATGAAGAAAAGCCATGGCCCCCAATCCACATGCAGGCCCCACTTGGCTTACTTCAAACATTTCACATGCCCTGGATAAGTCCATTGACAGCAAATTGACCACAGTATACCACATCATTCCAGATCAATCTATTCCATGCACGCCTTTCACCCTCCTGCATGTTCATGCCCCTATCACTCAAAATCTTTTTCACTCCATCCTTCCATCTTTAATTTGGTCTCCTGGTTCTCCTTGTTCCCTCCACATCTGACAAATATATCCTCAGTCAACCTTTCCTTACTTATTCTCTCCATGTGTCCAAACCATTTCAACACACCCTTCTCTGCTTTCTCATCCACACTTGTTTCATTCCCACACATCTCTCTTGCCCTTACATTACTTACTCAATCAAACCACTTCACACCACACATTTTCAAACATTTCATTTCCAACACATCCACCCTCCTCTGCGCAACCCTGTCTATAGCCCATGCCTTGCAACTACATAATATTGTTGGAACTATTATTCGTTCAAACATACTCTCATTTCACACATTCTTCATTGCTTTCAGAGCCTTTGCCCCCTCTCCTTCCCTATGCCTCACTTCCACCTCCATAGTTCCATTCGCTGCCAAGTCCACTCACAGATATCGAAAACACTTCACTTCCTCCAATTTTTCTCTCTTCAAACTTTCATCCCAGTTAACTTATCTACCCTGCTTAACCTAATAACCTTGCTTTTATTCACATTTATTTGCAACTTTCTCCTTTCACACACTCTTCCAAGCTTAGTCACCAACTTCTGCAGTTTCTCAGTTGAATCAGCCATCAGTGCTGCATCATTGGCAAACAACAACTGACTTCCTTCCCAGGCCCTTTCATCCCCTTACAACTCCACCACAACCTTCCTTAACCTCTCATCCACTGCCCCATAGTCAATCAAACCCCTTTGTTCTTCTCTACCATAATTTCTCATCTTCATATAGCTGTGAATCATCTTATGTTGAAAAAAGTTTTTTGCAAGGAATTAACCTCTCTCAGCACAGACATCCACAAGATAACTTCCATTCTCGTCTACCCCAGGCTTTCCCCACTCATCAACTATCTCACTGATTTCATCACATCCCACCTTTGCATTTATATCACCCATTACTACACATTTTCTCTTTCTCAGGCCCATTTATACAGTCATTCAAATTTTTCTAGAAACACTTCATTTCATTCTAACCGCATGTAGTCACACTCTTCATTTTCACAGGCATGCATACTCATAACCATGCACACTTCACAGTTCCACTCTTTCCTTTCACCCACACTATTCTTGATCCATTCCATCCATGCTCTGTAACACCCTCCCATACTCTCGGTAATAGCACAATTGCACATCCTTCTTTCCTACTTCCCTCATAATTTTCTTCCATTGCTGTCCATACCACTCCTCCTTACACATCCTCCCACATCTTGTATTCATCATTTCCATTTTCACTCCATGCAACCTGTCCAAGGATATGGGTTTTCCATTTCCTAGAACATGCAAACTATAAATTTTTAATTTGTCCACAAACTCCTTCCTTTTACTCTTACCAGCATCCCACTAACATTTAGAGTCGTCTTTCTCAATTACTTGTCACTTTTACTCCCCAGTGTATCTCATGGACTCCAGTGCCGCCTCTTAGCCTTTAGTGTGTCACTCTTGACAGGCCAATGGCAGAGGGCAACTCAAGTGCAATGTTTCCCAGAGGCAGTGGGGCTCTTGGATTGTCCAAAAAAATAAAATTTCAGTACCCTTTAAGTATCTGTCTATTTCAAAAACTATTGCCCAGATGGAGTTGGGCAATGCCTCCCCCTTTGGTTCCATCCCTAAGGGTGTTCTAACAAGGTCACCAAGAAATGGCAGGAAGAGACTTGGGTACTCTAGAAAACTAGAGTATCCCCTCAAGGCACTGAATTCTAAAATTTCCCCATCATTGAGCTCTGTACTGCAACAGCAGCACCTCTTATCCTTATTAGGTACAATGCTGCCATTGCATAAACTGACTGTGCCAGAAGTAGTACACTTGTGATGCAGAAGGACAGTCTGGACTCAGACACCAAAACACAATCATTAAAATTTACTGATAAGGAAGTAATGTAGTAGGCTCAACTGACTACAGACAATTTAGGTGATTATTTAGCAGTAAGGAAAATATAGTGAAAACATTAAGAAAATGCCTGAGAGATAAAAACAAGGTGATCATGATTTGCAAAAGGAGACATGGGTTTCACATGATGAATGAGGAACAGTAGATATATATTGAAGGATGGTGAAATCATCACACTGAGAACATGACACCAGAAAAAGTTTTGAAGCATAAAGTTAATGGGGTAGAGCCATGTAGGGAGCCAGGGAGCAAGATAAGTTAGGGATCTCTTATGCTATATTTTTTTGTAGGTACAGTATTTAGATGGTGCAAGCACCAATTTGATGAAGAGAATGGGGAATATATTAACCCTGGGGAGAGGTCAACTGGACCTAGATGACCCCTAGTTCAGTGGACTCCCACTCCTACAAACAAGATAAACCCTGCTAATGGAAGACTAGAGGTTGAATGAGATAAATATCATGGAGACTGAGATATGCAAATACCCGTTTGAGAGCTAGATAGATTGTTTGTATTTTCTGTAAAATACTGGTGGAAAATGTGGTTCATTATAACCAGCAGTGTTGAATTATTTTAATCTGTTGACATGAAAAAGTATTACAAGTCTCTTAATACAATAACTCATAAGCTATGGGCGCTTAGAATAACTCTCATTATATTTAATACAGCATTAGAAGAGTGGAGAGAATGAGGATTATATGTATTTGATTTGGCAAATATAGATTAAGAATGGTTTTGCAATGATATTGTTATGCATAATAATTAGAAACAAAAAGGGATATGACCAGATATATTTGAGCAATTATTATAAGAGAAGAGGTTTAAAGGAAGAACATGCGTAATATAGCTTTTGTTTTAGAGAAGTTTGCTGGAATGTACATTGAAAGTGCTTAGAATATCTGTAAAAGCCAACTTGCTGCAATGTGAAAAATGCCATAGTAGATATAGATACACTGATTTAGGTTGATTGCTTCTGAATTTTTATGCTTGTATTTGTCAGCTCCCATGATAGGGAGTATTAGCATGTTTTTAAATTAATGTTGAGCATATGACATTAGCTGAAAAGGAAATTGTTTGGCTTAAGTTTGCATCCTTTCCCCAAAAGATAAACAAGGTTCCAATGCTGGATGAGGACAATCTATATATACAAAACCATAATTCAGGTATTAACAAAAAATGAAAAATAAATTTCAAACATAAGATGCCTTACAATAACTTGAGAGAATTAACATCTGATATATTATCCAATGACTCATAACTCAAAAACCATTTATAGCATATCAGTGGCTGATGTTTTTGCTTTTCTTAGCCAAAACCAGAAACTGAGTGTTGAGCATGAGCAGCTGAAAGCAGAGCACAACAAACTTAAAGTTGAGGAGGCAGAGAAGAGTGCTCGACTTCATGAACTTATGTAAGTAGCTTAAGGTTTATTAGATTTGCTGTTTAGTTGACTGCTTCTTGTTTAACAAAAAATTATTACTTTTTTTCTAAAATGCTATTTTTTAATTGTCTTTTGTTTGATTATACTTTTACTGGAAGTTGGTCAAAGATTGCACTGAATTTATAGGTTTTTGTATGTTAATTACAAAATTGATTGGATTTTATTTGATAATTTTCAAAGAGAATTCTATGTTTAGTTACTTTAAATAGGAGCATTGAAACATTATTTACGGTCATAGAATTGCTTATCACTTCTCTGTGATTCATTTTACTCCATTTGAATGAGTTTTGTATCATACTGCAAAAGCACGTGATAATTATCCACCAAGAATAATGTTTTGATAGTAGCATGATAGTATGAGGGAAGGACTTGACACTGATCTCACAATATGTTACAGACCAGACACAGCATTTATCACTGGAACTTGATTATTACAGCACTTTCATTTGCAGACTGTACCAGCATCATGCATGGCCTTTGCACAGCTCGCCATTTTGTTTATCATTTTATCTATGGAGGTCAACTTATATTAAAGCTTCCAATGGATATGAATATGAGATAAAAAGTGAGTACAAGAGAAATATTTGACAGTTTCATCTTCTGCAGTACTGAGTTCAGATAGACTATATTTTTTCCGTATATGATGAAAAGTCATTGGACACTTAATACAGTTGGACCTTCATTTTGTATTAGGAGAGGGAGACAAACAGCATACATATCAGAAAACTTTAATTATAGAAAGACAAGTAAGCAAGAGAGCATAAAATGAACATGTACAGTGAATGCAGAGCTTATAACAGCAAGTATTGCATCACTTCTGCATTGGAAAATAGCACATTTGCTAATGAAACTTCACTTAGCATTGCTGTCACAGCTAATAAGAAAGTTGATATCTGTACATGCAACACGAGCATGGTCTCGCTTAAGCTACCACCATCATCCAACTCGTGGATAGGCAGGTATTACATCGCAAATGCTGAGTTTAGTAGAGTTACGTATATATAGTCTGTCTACATCCATTTGCATTTTCCCACATTTAGAACAGGGTGAGATATGCAAAATCTTCCCCAGATATTTTAGCTTCCAACCTTTCCACATCACTCATTATTCTGTCATTTACAATGCTGAGAATTTTCTCAAAGAATGATGCATATTGATATAGGTTACCACTTATTTGCAGTCAAGAATGAGTTAAAAGTATGAGGATTGCATCAGCAAGTATACTTAAAAAGGAGAATAGAGATAGGATGGGAGGAGAGGGCAAAACAAAGAAGTAGAGAAAGCTGTGAAAGAAGGAGAGATATAGTTTAATAATAGTGGTGATGCAGGCTATGGCAGCCATGAAAATTGGAACGATGAACTTGGAAAAGTCTTAGACCATTTTGATGACATTAAATGAGTGGGCATTCTATATTTGGGTGTTTTGGGACTATGGATATCTAGACTGGAGATTTTGGACATTTGAAGGACACCCTGAGGTTGAAGACTGTGTATGAGATTCCCAGTTAGTCATAAAAGTGAAAGTTAGAAAAGAACAGAACTCTCAGCAAGAGAAAAGTGTTTTCTCTTATATTAGAGTTGCCATAGCTGACAGAGATTGAGTGTACAGTCTGAACCATTCATGATATATGAATACTGAAGCCTGTGCTATACCCATTAATATGTACAACAGGATCAGGTTATATGGCTTGATATGTATAATAGGACCAGGGTATATTCCTTGACATGTATAAGATCACTGCTGCTTCACAGCCTTTAGTGCCTAACTCTTGATAGGCCACTGGCAGAGGGCAACTCTAGTGCAGTGTTTTCAGAGGATCCTACTTAATGTTCCTACCAACTACTTATACCTAATGTGTCTACTTCACATACCTATTTAATGTTCCAACCTATGACTTCTACCTAATGCTCCCTCCTAATGTTCCTACCCTCTACATGTACCTAATGGTTTTACCTAATACTACCGTCTAATGTTCCTACCTACTGCCTGTGAGTATTGTTCCTACCATTTTGCCATAAATTTCACCTCAGGAAAACCTAGAGTTATGAAGAATGGGTTATGTGAGTTAAGTGTTGTCAAGTGTTAAGTGTGACAAGGAGAGATTATATATTTGTGGAGAGAATACCTGCAGTCCATGTGTGAGAAAGAAAAATCAGGTATTTGGGTCAAAGGAGTGCAACTTGACAAACAATGAATGTTGGCTCACTATGACACTATGTCACTAACTCTCCTGAATCCACTTACCTGATTGGTGGCTGCCTACCAACTAATACCTACTGGTTAAGAATTAGAAAGAACATTGAAAGTTGTGGATCCAAGGAACAAACTGTTTGTCAGGTGGCATGAATTTAAGACAGATTAAAGAAAATGTTATTGTTGGTCATTGGGACTCCTGTGAAAATGATAATACTAAAGATGCATGGAATGAGCACCTGCAGGTAAGAGTGATATAGATCAATATTTTCACCAAAAGAACACCTGTACATCCATCAGGTACTCAAGTTGCAATGAAGACAGATTAGGCAAGAGGGTGAGTTAAGTGATTTTAGTAAGGTATCGATGAGTAGTTTTCATAATTTGATGTGTATGAGAGAGTTAGATGGGAGTCTGTCATGTGTGGTAATACAGGTACACCACTGATTTTCCGGCAACTGGTGGTCCAGCATCTCTTTTACAAGATGGAACTTGAATTTCCCATTGCTGCCAGATTAGTTTTCTGGCTGGCCACAGATGGCGTTATGTGTAGCGCGAGCTTACTTGGATTGTTTATGCTGCACTTGTTGTTAGTGATACCTCAACTTTGTGAGATTCTTAGCTTATTTGGCTTAAATTCAACCCTAGCTATGGCTTCTAAGAGAGATGCGAGTGTCTGCGGTGGTGTCACATGTAAATGCCAGTTCATATCGATCCAAGAGAAAGTTGTAAACTGTTGAAAAAACTGGACTGTGGTGTTTCAGTGCTTAAGCTGTGTGACGTCTATGGTATTGGTTCATCAACTGTTTATGATATAAACAAGTGAAGGGACAATATATTGAAATTCTTTGCAGACAATGATTCCAAGAAGCAAATGAGCATTAGGAAAACTCTGAAAGACGGTAAGAGTACTTAGCACAATTGAATGATGATGGAATGGTTTTGACAATGTTGGAGTGATGGAGTGGACTTGTCAGGTAGCATGATAATGGACCAAGCTCAGTTGTTTCACAGAGAACTTAGATTTGAACATGAGTGTGATTATAGTGGATTTGTCAGGTAGCATGATAAAGGACCAGGCTCAGTTGTTCCACAAAGAACTTAAATTTGAACATGAGTGTGATTATTGTGAAAGATGGCTTCAAAGATTCAAATCCTTGGTGCTTTAGAGACATGGGAAGTGTATCATTAGTGGATTGGAGGTGTGTTGATGAATTATCATTGTGTGACCATGGCTGGTCCGGCAAGGCTTTGGAACCAAGGGTGCTGGAAAATTGATGGTGTGCCTGTAGTAATTTGTAGAATAGTCTTTTATCTAAAATGGTACAAGGTAAACAAATTTGAATTGAAAGGGCAACAGTTGCTGTCAAATGAAGTATGTTTCCCTCCATGTTTCAGCCATTCTTTGGGCTTTGCTGAAAAGTTTCTTTGTATTGAGTTTCATCAACAATGATGGAATTATAGTGGATTTGTGGTAAAATGACATGATTATGGTCAAATCAGATTTTGCCTTTAATAGTATGTTGAGCATGAAGAAAAACATTATGTTGTCAAATTTCAAAAAAACTGTAGTTGAAATATGGCTAAGTAATGGCCAGAAAATTCTTTCTTTTTCTCTTAGTGACCTCTAACCCATAAAGAATGCCACAGATTATAAGATCGCTAATTTTGATATGCATCATTCACTGTCATAATTATCATCACACACTGTCATATTCATACTTCCTCATCATCAAGTTCACTGCCACTTAATTCCAATTTCAATGCCTACCACTCACCATAATATTCTCAATCACTTGTGAGGTTAAGCTAATTGGAGACTCCATCATCTAAGGTCAACTGGACAAATTCTGTCCAGGTACTCAGCACACTGCAAATGATACTGATTTGTAAGGCCTGGATAAACTCCATAGCTGATGCAGTATAGGATATCTGGAGATTCAGGAGGCACCAACAACATTTTTAAGGAAAGATTGAGAAGGATTCTGGAACAATAGCACCAGCTTGTTCATTGTCTCAGGAGTAAAGCTAAAAACATTTCACTTTTATCAGTATTCCCCAGGATTGGTGCCAGGGGATCAATCTTAATAATTGATTGATTTTCCTTTGTTCCCAGAAGGAAATGAAATTTGTAAATTTGTAGCAAACCTTTTACATGTGGACTGTTTTGTTTATGATTTGAATTGGTGCAAATGAATTAATATAATGCAACTTAGCCTTTCACAAAAAGTTACAGATTTTTAAATTGAAACAGATGACACAGTTTTGGAGGGGTAAAAATATGCATAAAAGAGATTTCTGTCAGTGAAAGTGCACTAGACCAAGATGGAAGATTGTTTGTGGCAAAGAATAGAATTTCAATGAAATGGAAAGAATACTTTAAAGAGTACACTAGAGATGATAGTGAAAGGGTCATGCTAATGGCACAACAAAATCAGAAAAAGCAAGCTAGTGGAATAGGTAAATGGGAGTAGACGACTTTAAAAAGCTGTTATTGCATGTAAAAGTGGAAAAGTTGAATCATAGATAGAGTTCCATTTAAGATAGTGCTGTTAATCATATGTTTATGGATGGAAGAGAAAAGGGGTCATACATATGGTGACTGGATGAAGACAGTAATTGTTTTTTCAATGATGGAAGCAAAAAAAAAACAAAAAACAATAATTGCAGAGGAATAAGCACTCTTAGGAAAGATGATAAACTATATGGTGGGAGTGTGAATAATGTGCAATGAAAGGAATGGGAACCACTTGTATTTGGAGATGTATTTAGGAAAAGAAGAGGGTGTAGTCCATGTTGTGCATATAAGGAGGTAGTCGAGAAAGTTCTATCAATAAAGGAGATAGTGTACTCATGGACCATTTGTGGATTTCAAATAGAAAATGGTAATATAGGAAAGCACTTTGGAAAGCTCTTACTCTGTGGAGTGTATGGAAGACTCTAGAATGCTGTTAAGAGCTGATGACTGAAGTAATTCGTAATTGATAGTGAACAGTGGCATGAGTAAGTACGTTGAACCATGTGTGGGATTGCATCAAGGCAATATAACGTCAACCATCATTGTTTAATATCTTTATGTGAAGGGGACTGTTTGGAATGAGAGTGAGGTGGGTGTGATTGTGTTGCACTACTAAACTATGAAGAAACAAAACTGGTAAGTTACCACAGTTTTCTCATGCAAATGATGCTGTAAAGTTAGCTGAATTGGTGGAAATACTGGATATAATAATTAGTAGCTTTGAGCATATGTGTGTAGGAAGTGGATACTGTAAGTAGAACCTGTGACTGGACCCTACAGTTAAACATTTGACTACACCTGCCTGTGGAACCTGTGACTGGGCCCACCAGTAGAAACTTTATCTGGACCTACCAGTAGAGCCTGTAACTGGCATAACCAGTAGAACCTGTGACTGGACCCACCAGTAGAGCCTATAACTGGACTCCTCAGTGGAACCTGTGACCAAACCCCCCAGCTGATCCAGGGACCAGATCACCATCAGTGTTGCCACACAGCAGTGCATCCTAAAAGCACAGCATACATGTTTCCTCAGTGGACTAACTTATGTCTGACAATCAATCCTGTCCATGAGTCCACAAAGCAGTGAATCCAACAAATGGTCCTACTCACAAATGGCAGTCAACAAGTAGTTAGTGAGTCCAACAAATGGTCCTACTCACAAATGGCAGTCAACAAGTAGTTGACGAGACCTATCTGTGGATACAAGAAGTGGAACCAATCCCATTAATGGGTCATCACCCTCACAACTCACTGTTGTGTGGAATCTTTAATGTATTCATTCTGTTAGGCCTATTGCTGTCTCCATCTCTCAGTTTTGCTGGAACTTGTATGAAAATTGGCTCCACTCAGGTGTCATTCTATGTGCAATGATAACGCTATGTGGTTTCTCTCTGAATGGAGTTTCAGACCTCTATAGAGGTCCTTCAGTACTTTTGTGCTGATGCTTTATGCCCAACTTAGAACTGTGAGAGCAAGGGGTCTCTCCTAGCTTCCACTTTTACCTTCCACAAGAATTACTTTCATGATTGCTTCAGTCTTCTTAAATGAAGACTCCTTTGCCTGCAGCTCAGCAGTGTTGGACTCGTGAGGTCCTATCCTACAAAGTCAGGATAGACATTGTGGATCTTCATTTCTACAGAGCAGCTCATGCTCCTCATTTGACTTCAAGGAGACTCATATTTTCAGTAGATTTCAGTGTGTTCCTTGTTGGTGCCCTTTGTTACACAACTCCACCTTTGGGGATCGCTTGTCTGTGTTTGCGTAAGTTTTGATAATGGAAGATTTCATTCATAAAGGAATAAGATGGGAAAATTTACATTTTCAGAAAGATTGAGTCATAAAGATATGAGATCTTAGTGCACACAGGAAAATCTTATATATCCTCATGTCCCTGAGCCTACTAGAATCAGAGGAGTTAACACACCATCAATACTAGATCAGTCTTCACATAGCCATAAGTTGATCATTGTTATCAACGGTTCTGTGAAACATACATTGAATGATTTAGAACATGAATAACTTTAACTGCAAGTAGAGAGGGAAAGTTGAGAGAGAGAGAGAGAGAGAGAGAGAGAGAGAGAGAGAGAGAGAGAGAGAGAAGAATTTGGAAAAACGGGTCAAAAAGCAAAAAAAGCTATGGATAAACTTAAATGAGGTATAAGTGGCACTTCAACCAGCCAGCATTTGCTAGGTATAAGAGAGCAGGGAATGTGTACATAACATAACATCAGGAAGGAGAAGCAAAGAAACTTTAAAAAGAAGTATATTGTTTGATAAAGAGCAGATAATCAGGTAATTGGTTTCAAGGGAAAAATCTGTAATGGACGTTATAAAGATAGATTAGGAATTGAGCAACAAGCTCATAAGTGTTTTCACAATGGCAGACACCATAGCTTCAACATCAGTGTGTTGGAACTCGAAATCACTGAAATCATTAGAAAAGACATAAGCAGACAGCTAGAGGGCTTTCATTCTGATGAAGTATCTCCATATGAGATGAAGAAGTTTGTAGATATACTTGACAGGCCTTTTGATATGTCGGTGTTGGAGGGTGTAGCATCAGTGAAATGAGAGACATCAATTGTCATGCCCATCTTTAAGACAGAAAAATGGGAAATTATGCTGAGCCACAAACCTCGCTCCTAGTTGAGATTAGTCTTTAAAATGTTAGTAAAGATAATGAGAATGAATGTAGATAACTGCTTGTGAAGAAGCTATCTAAGTAAGAAATAGTACAGAAGTTGTACATAAATATCTTAGACTTCTTTGATAGTGAGGCCTGTTTCATATGAAAGAGAAAGATGGACATTTTGTGTATGTGAGTGGACTTCCAGAAAGTGGTTGACACTATCACAAAGGAGTCTTTTAAAGAAGTTGGATCTTCAAGCAAGAATAAGAGAAAGACTCCTCCTGATGAATAGATAATTACCTTAGGTGAAGAAACTAAAGGACACATGTAAAAGGACACTCCTTAAAAAGATTTAGGGTTACCAATGGCATACCATAGGGCTCGGTCCTGGTACCATTGTTCTTTTTAATCTATGTATGTGACGTGCCAGGACTGGATTCATAGCTGAATATGTCTGCAAGTGATACCAAGATCACTAGGAGAAAAAAGAAATCATGAAGAAACTAAGAGAGAAATTGTTAGAAAAGTATCAAGTAGTGGAAAAATAGAATAAGCTATGTCATGGACCTCTGAATACTGACAGAATGCTGGTTTAAAAAGTTGTGTGATGAAGTTCAAGAGGAGAGTCCCAACACCTGTAGAACTTCCTCACATATAGTGACACACACACACACACACACACACACACACACACACACACACACACACACACACACAAGCT